>SKCR01019159.1:0-40956 GCA_019454045.1 Zanthoxylum bungeanum | reverse complement strand
TTTGTTTTCTTTTGTTTCAGGTTCTCAGACACTACATGAGACGAACCAGAAGCTTTGAAATCCGACCGCTTGACCCAGAAATTGAAAGAACAATCAGACAATTGAGAAGGGAAAGGCGAGAAGGCCAAGAAGCAATCATCAACATGGAACCTGAACCTTTAGAGGTTGCACCACCAATTCTGATTCGAGACAGAACCATTCCGGTGGTTGACGGCCTCATTTCATGTATTGTACTTCCTCCCTTACCAGGAAATGTGTGTGACATGAAAACATCCATTCAGATGATACAACAGTCTGTACAGTTTGAGGGAATGCAACAGAAGATCCTAATGCCCACATCAGCAACTTCCTGGAAATTTACAGCACTTTCAATTACAATCGAGCAGTTGAAGAAGTAATAAGACTGCATGTTTTTCCATATTCCTTAAAAGACAGAGCTAAAGCTTGGCTACATTCATTACCTGCAAGTTCCATGACAACTTGGAACATCTAGCCACCAAATCCCTTGCAAAGTACTTTCCACCAGTCAGAACTGCAAAGTTGAGGGATGACATCACATCCTTTGTGCAACATGAATCGGAATCCCTCTGCAAAGTGTGGGAAAGGTACAAGGATTTGCTCAGAAAATGTCCTCACCATGAGATCGCAAAATGGCTACAAGTCCAAACCTTCTACAATGGACTTTCTGGAATAATGAGAACCACAATTGAAGTTGCTGTTGGAGGAGTACTAATGGAAAAAAGAGAAGATCAAGCCTGGGACTTAATTGAAGAAATGGCCAACAACAATTCTTTGTGGTCAACAGAAATGAGCATGATCCAAGGAATTGCAGGAATTTATGAAATTGGAGCCAACACAGCACTGAATGCCAAGCTGGATATGATTTGTAAAAATCTGGAAACTCTTAACACAACACTGAATGCGAAGATGGACAAGTTCACCATTTGGAGGAGGACCAGAGTCGGAATCTTACAACCAACAAGAAGAGACAGTAAACTATGTCAACAATTTCAACAGACAGGGGAACAATCCATATTCCAACACCTACAACCCATGGTGGAGGAATCATCCCAATTTCACATGGAGTAATAATTCAGGGCAAATGAAAAATCCACCACCCGAATTCCAATAGCAAAACAAGAGCGATGAGTATGAAAAAGAACCAGGAATAGCAGAAGTGCTTGCCCAGTTGAACAAGCAAGAAGCAAAATTTGACGCTTTAGCAGCTATGGATCAAAATCAAGAAACCAAATATGATGTTATGATTCAAAGTCAAGCAGTTTCTATGAAAACACTGGAGAGTCAAATTAGACAACTAGCCAATGCTCAGAGTTACTGACTGTCAGGTAATCTTCCCAGTAACATAGAACCAAATCCAAGGAACCGAAGGAATGAGCAATGTCAAGCCATCACCTTGAAAAGCGATACTGAAATCAAAAAAGATGTTGGAATAAAGGCATCCATTGAAGAAGTTCAAAAATATGTAGTTCCACAGATGGAGGAAAAAGAAGCAAAGGAAAAAGATCTAGAAAGAATCACTTCACCTCCATATTTTCCACAATGTCTTCAGAAAAGCAAACTAGACAAACAGTTTGCTCGATTCTTGAAGGTATTCATAAAGCTGCATATCAACATTCAATTTACAGAAGCTTTGGAACAAATGCCAAGCTATGTCAAATTCATGAAAGACATTCTTTCACGAAAGCGGAGATTGGGAGATTACGAGACTGTAGCATTATCAGAAGAATGCAGCGCCATCATTCCGAGGAAGCTTCCCCCAAAGTTGAAAGATTCTGGCAGTTTCAATATTCCTTGCACCATAAGCGAACATGACTTCGATAAGGCTTTGTGTGATTTAGGTACAAGTGTTAACTTGATGCCTTTTTCTATTTATAGGAAACTGTAGATTGGAGAAATAATTCGTACATCAGTCTCTCTATAACTTGTTGATAGAACGCTCGTATTTTCGAGAGGTGTAGTTGAAGATGTGCTGGTCAAAGTTGACAAATTCATTTTCCTAACAGATTTTACTGTCCTTGATATAGAGGAAGACGAAGACGTGCCAATCATCATCAGGAGACCATTTTTGGCTACAGGTCGAACCATTATTGATGTGAAAAATGGAGAAATAACCATGAGGGTACAAGACCAAGAAGTAACATTCAATGTTTTCAAAGCCATGAATTTCCCGGATAACGAAAAGAATGAGGAATGTTTCAGACTTGATGTGATAAATAGTACCATCCAGAACTCCAATGCAATGCAAAGTTCTACTGACAAACTTAAAGCATGTCAATTATCTGTGGAGCCTGAAGATAAAGCGTACTGTGTACTGAAGAAGCCAATTCTTACACTACAAACAACAGAAGGGAAACAGTTCTACCAGCTCAACGAATTGGAGGAATTTCACATACAGCCTTTTGAGAATGCCAAAATGTACAAGGAAAATGCCAAGAAGAGACATGGTGAGAAGTTAGTGCGCATACAACTAGAACCATGGCAAAGGGTTCTGTTAAACAAATCAAGGTTCAAACTCTTACCATGGAAGCCAAAATCACGGTGGTCAGGTCCATTCTTAATCACCAAAGTTTTACCAAATAGAGCCGTTAAGTTACATGATCCCAACTCCAAAGAAACATTCAAGGTTAAAAACAAGCGTGTCAAACACTAAAGGGGAGAATCAATTGAGCGAAAAAAAGAAATTGTCACACTTTCAGATCCAGCCTAACATTCGGGCAGTCATGTCTAGCCGATGACGTTAAACTTAGTTCTAACATAGAGGCAACCCATGCAATTTTTGTATATATTCAGATTTGCTGTGTTTTATTTTTGTGTGTTTAAAATTTATCGGTAAAGTCACATTTCAGGATAGAAGACATTCTCATAAATCTTCACAAGTAATTTCCTTCTCTCCCTAAAAATTCTCTAATGAAGGTCTACAAAGCTCACATGGAACGAATGAGACTTCTGACGATCCATGGTATTCCTAATGACATTCATTGGGTAATCGAAGCACGGGTCCGATTAGAAGGTGAGTATTCTGATTCTTGTAATTCTTATTTGCCTGGTTTTGGAAGAAGCACCTATGCAAAGAAACGTAGAGCTAAGCAAATTGGTGTTTGTTACAAATGTGCACGCTGGAATTGCAATACACGTTGTAGTTCTTTAGGAATGGTGTCTGATAATCGCGAAGATAAAATTAAATTCATTAGGGATGGCTTGAGTAAGGAGTCTTTAGATGATATATCTTCGACTCTTGAGACGCATCCTAGTGGATATGTTCATATAGCCATTCGTAAATTACATACACAATTCCAAAGAGAAAGACAACAGTGTAGTCTCGGGAATCTGACTTTAAAAGATCCTGTTTGCCAATTTATAAGAAAATTGTATAGAAAGCTTGTCTCTGACGCATAGATGTCAATCAAAGCCGTTACTTTCTGTAAATATTATTTTCTTTGTCTTTATCTAATAATTGTGCTTTTTTTTGTTTTTCTCTTTTATTTTCTTCGACAGGATTCAGATCTTTTGACTTTCACGATATTCTACTATTTAGCTAATAATTATCATTTGGCAGGTACTAGTGCTATTATTACTCACCTTTTTTAGGTTCTATAAATTCAGCTCATCATTGCACTTTTAAAGGCATCCAGAGTTGAAATGGAAGCCACTTCAAGAAGACGAGTTGTAAACATATGTGTGTTTTGCGGTACTAGTGCTGAAACTAAACCAAAATTCACTGCAGTAGCACTGGAATTGGGTCGACTCATAGCTGAAAAAAAAATGCACTTAGTATATGGCGGTGGCAATCTTGGACTAATGGGGATCGTTTCAAGGGCTGTACATGAAGCATGAAGTCAAGTTTTGGGAATCATCCCAAAACCTTTGGCGGAGGTGAATCTTATTGTACCATCAAACGGAGAAGAGCTGATCATGCCAGGTATGTCTGAACGACTGGTAGAAATGATTAACCATGCTGATGCTTTTATTGCTTTGCCATGTGGCTTTGGTACGATGGAGGAAATATTTACAGTACTATCTTGGGCGAACCTGAACATACACCAGAAACCGATTGGACTATTTAACGCTGATGGATTTTATGATTTTCTTTGTGTGTTTCTTGATGATGCCCAGAGAAATGGGTTCATGTCGAAGCCTGTAAAAGACATCCTCTTCACTGCCAGAACTGTCCATGATTTAATTGACCAATTTTTAGCCTTTGAACCACAAATTGACCCTATCTTTTCCAAAATAAACTGGTCTGATAACGATCGTGGTAAGAAGCGTCGGATAAATCTGGATCTTAACCTTTAATTTTCCTTTTAGATGTAGAATTTCAGCTAACCAGGTATTATTTTCTAAACTATTCTTTTACTTTTTAAGACATTGGGGACAATGTCTCATTTAGGTTTGAGGGAGGGGAATAGTTGACTAGTATCTTGTTTTTATTGTGTTATTTTAGTCAAAAGGTTTCAAAAAATTCAAAAAAAGTAAAAAAAAAATTTATAAGAATTAAAAAAATATTTTTTTGTTTTTTTTTGTTTTTTTTTTAACTTGATTAATCAGGTGAAATTGGTGTCAGATAGCTGTGTAAGGAATTTCCACTCCTGAGACATATCTCAACCTATTTCGGAACAAGTTAATTTTTGTTTATTTCCTTTTGAATTATTTTATTTGTGAATTCTCCATAAAACTGATTAAAATGAATCTACATATGCTCAGTTGACAGATATTATCAACATGCATGGTAACATATAGCCATGAGATGTATTTGAAATGTTTGTAATATTCAGTGCTCTAGTTTAATTGGAGGAAGCATCTAAAAAGTAATGGAATAAAAAAAATAAAATAAAAAATAAAAGAGAGAAAAATAGAAAAAAAATAGTCTGAGAACTGATTCATTAAGTCTGTAGGGGTGTCTTAACACCTAGTGCCCTAAAGCCAACTGGTTTGGGAGTCACTGCCCCAAAGCTCACTACATGGATCAAAGATGTTATAAAAAAAAAAGAAACATCTGAAATCTAAGTAATTAAGTCTGTAGGGGTGTCTTAACACCTAGTGCCCTAAAGCCAAGTGGTTTAGGAGTCACTGCCCCAAAGCTCGTTACATGGATTGAAGATGTTGTTTTCTTTATTTAAAAAAAAAAAGATAGAGATATCTGAAATCTGAGTAATTAAGTCTGTAAGGGTGTCCTAACACCTAATGTCCTAAAGCCAACTAGCTTGGGAGTCATTGGCCCAAAACTTGCTACATGGATGGAAGATATTGTATATAAATAAAAATTTAAAAAAAATTATTGCTAAAAAAATGTGTGAATTCTGATATAACTTTAGGACAAAAATATTACTCTCTTTTCAACTACACTTATGAATATTGTGGGCACAATGATTTGAATAATACCTTATTGGTTGTGTATATGAAGAATGGTAAAAATAATCAGAGAATTTACTTATTTGGTAATTTAGAAAGAAAGAAAACATCTACTAACTTGGATAAGAAGTTTCACTTGTTCAGTCACTAACTTGTTTATTCTCTTTCCTCTTGTCTTTTTGCTTTTGTGTGCATTAGATTGACGTTTGTGTGTATCATCACTGTAAGCCCTCACGAGACTATAACTCATCCACTAGGGACACTTAGGGGTTTAAAGGCTTGTTGCATACGCTAAATGCAATCGTGATCCATACGAAAGTGGCTTAGTTTAATTTTAATTGTTTATTGTATTTTATTTTATTTTTTTGCTCGAGAACTAGCAAAATGTTAGGTTTGGGGGTGTGATGAGAGGAAAATATATCAATATTTACCGCCCCTTTTACCTAGTATTTTGTTTAGTTTCTTGGGTCTGATGAACGTTTTGATGTGTTTTAGTTTATTTTGCAGATAAAATAAAATTTGGACTCAAAGTAATCATTTAAGATGAAATTTGGGTCAAATAAGGGCAAAAAAATGGACTTGACATTTTGATTTTGGAGATTGGAAACTTGAAATGGCGCGTTCTAACGAAGTACAATTTCGTAAATTCCAACTTTGCGCAATTGTCGTATTTTAGCCATAACGTCTTACTCCGATATCAGATTGAGGTTATTCAAGTTCCATATTAAAGAAGACTTAAAGATCTATAACTTTGAAGTTCATAATAATTTCGAATTTGGTAGTTTCCATGACCGAAATGGATAAAACATTCGGAAGTGTTATATGTAATTATTTAAGACATTTACAAAAAAAAAAATATTAGAAAATTAAAAAAATTAAAAATTGTCAAACTTCCACCAAACATGTTTGGTGGAGGATTTGGTGTCATGTTTGATGCCATGTTTGGTGCCATGTTTGGTGGAGCAATTGGTCGAGAAATTGGTGGAAGCCTTTAGATTTTGCTATAAATTCCAAGCTAAACTTTGAAAAAATTTCATGCTTTCTTTGGAGGAATTTCTCCATGAAAACCTAAAGGAAAGTGTCTTGTATATTTATTTTAGTTTTCTTGTATTTTCTTTTTATTTAATTAGTAAAATTTTGTGTGTTTTCATTTACAGCATTAGCAGGTAATCTCATTCTGCTGTGGTGAAAAGGTAAGACTGTTAATATAATAAATTAGATTAATCTCCCTTATTTTAATTAAAATTTGGATTAATTAGTTTCTGCGTATATGGCCGGTTTAGATGACAACCTTATTTACCGCTTATATGGCTGGTTTTACATTATTGGACTTAGTTTCCGCCTATATGGTCGGTTTATGTGCTAACTTTGCCGCATCTATGGTCGGTTTATATGATTTTGTTACCGCCTATATGGTCGGTTGGACTTTGGACAAATATCACCGCCTATATAGTCGGTTAAATAAAATTAATCGGTAAATATTGATAATAAGGGAGATTTCTAATTTTGAAATATTAAATGTGGATCCTCTAACCCCTAACATTTTCTTTATTATTTTATTTACGTTTTTAATTTCCTGCTTTTGCTTTATGTCATTTACTTTATTTAAGTTTTTATTAGCCTTAGATATGTTTGGTAGCTAAACCCGTTATCTGGGGTTGTGATGAATTCAAATATCATCGGTTTATATGGGGTTATTTCATGTCTTTGGTAATATAAAGGTTTACTTATTAAGTCTTAAGCTTAATGCTTCTTGTTAACTGTTCACTAATAAGATTGATCTGGTAAACTTAAAATAAACTTGACAAAGGAATTTTAGGTTTCAGCCTTAGACTTAATAGCCCACGATCTTCCTTGAGGACAGATAACCCTTTATTAGATTTCCTTACAGGATAGACATATGCCTGTCAGGCGAGGGTAGCCACAATTGGAATTTAATCTTAATGAATTCAGGTAACTCAGATGACATAGACATATGATTAATTAGGTTACACTGGGTATTTGTATCTGAGCATCGACAGAGGTTTTTGCAGAATTTCGTGTTCCAGGTTAGTAAAGGCTTATCCGAATGGATTTAATCATGGCAACGGGTAAAAGGCTTCGTCGTAATCGACACCATGTTGATGATGATACCCTTTCGTTGCAAGTCTAGCTTTGTACGTTTGTATGTTGTCATCCATGTCTGTCTTCACCATGAACACCCATTGTCCACCAATAGGCACAATGCCTTCTAGTACATCAACCAGTGTCCAAACTTGGTTGGTATACATGGAATCCATTTTGGACTTCATGGCACCTTGCCATAAAGTGGAGTCTATACCTTGTATCATTTCCTCATATGTAGCCAGTTCATCTTCCTCAATAAGATTGATATCTACATGAGGTGAGATCAGAAACCCATACCTCTTAGGTTGTTTTTTGAATCTCTCCGACCTACGCAGTTCTTGTGTATTAGAATATTGTGGAACAATCTCATCCTTGATGAATTGTTCGTGTTCTGTGCGGGGTTCGGTGCCAGGAAAAGTAGCACTCTGATTTTCATCGAGTTTTACTTTCCTCTCACTTACCACAGCATTTAGGAATTCCTCTAAGGAAAATCGCATGGAGAGCAACAAATATTTTATTCTCTTATAGGTTGTCGAAATAATATCCTTTGGTTTCCCTGGGATAACCAATTACAAATAGGCACTTATCCAATTTGGGTTCTAGTTTGGTACCATCCAAATATTTAACGTATGCCCAACATCCCCAAATCTTCAGGAATGAGAAACCCGGTTTCTTTCCTGTCAATATTTCATATGGAGTCTTTCCAACAGACTTTGACGGAACCTTATTCAAAATAAGTATTACATTGTTCAATGTGTATCCCTAAAAGGAAATTGGTAGCTCAGAGCCACTAATCATTGACCTTACCATGGCCAACAAAGTTCGGTTTCTCCGTTCGGACACATCGTTCAATTGAGGTGTTCCAAGAGGAGTCCACTGTGAAAGAATACCATATTCTTTCAGGTAATCAAGAAACTCATTGCTTAAGTATTCTCCACCATGGTCTGACCGTAATGTTATAATACTTTTGCCAGTCTGTTCTTCTACTTCGTATCGAAACTCTTTGAATTTATCAAAAGTTTCTGACTTATGTTTCATAAGAAACACATAACCATTACGCGATGCAACATTCGTAAAGGTTACAAAGTATTCATAACCACCTCTAGCCTAGCTAGACATGGGCCCACATACGTCACCATGAACGAGGGCTAACAGCACGGTGGCACGTACACCCTTACCGCTAAAAGGCGTTTTAGGCATTTTGCCTAAAAAAAAAGATTCACAGACATCATATAAATTAGAATCAAATTCGTCCAAGTATCCACTCTTCGAAAGTGTGGATAGACAATTCTTATTAATGTGTCTCAGATGACAATGCCACTGATAAGTTTCATCTGTATGTTTGAGATTCATTTATATTCAAAATATAAAGACTATTATTAACATCTGTTGTATATATCAAAATGTTATCTTTATATGTTCCGGAATACAAAGGTATACCCGCAACGGGTTAAACAAAATACATAGATGATGTTCCTAGTCAAACTAGGTACAAAATAACAGTCACCTAATGTAATTACATGCCCCCAATGGCAAATACAAAACATAGGTCCCAATGGCCAAAACAGCGACTCTCGTCCCGTTTCCGACTAGTAGGTCGATCTCATCTAAAGTCAGTATCCTGTTAATTAGCAGATCCTGCACATTAGTACATATGTAAGTACCACATCCAGAATCAAAAATCCAATTTTTAAAACTAGTGTGGACATGTTTATGACAAACATACATGAAGCCGGAGCCTTGACCGTCTTCAATCCCTTCAACTCCGCCTTGTACTCACGGCAGTCACGCTTCCAGTGACCCTGTTTGCCACAATATAGGCAGACGTCTTGGGATATGTCCTTAGTCTTCCCAAAAGACTTAGATGATTTAGCCTTGCCCTTTTTCTTCCTTTTTCTTCACATCCCTAGAAGCCTTCGGCCAAGCCTTGGCCATCTGGGATGTCGAAGTAAGGTGTGCCTCGCGCTTCTTGCCCTTCAAAAGCTCTAGCTCTGCTTCTTTCAGCATCGCCATCAACTCTCTAAGAGTATTTTCTTGGTTCATCATGTTATAGTTCATGACGAACCCGCCCCAGCAGTCGGGCAGAGACTGTAAGATCAAATCTATAGAAGTCTCGGCCTCGAAGGTTATGCCTAGCTGACCTCGCTGTTCAATGTCAGTAATCATCTGCGACACATAGTGCTCGACAAATGTACCCTCTGACATACGCGAGCGAAAGAGTTTCTTTTGCAATTCATACTTCTGAGATCTAAGGTTAGATCTGTGAAGATCATTCAATTTCAACATCATACTATAAGGATCCAATCCTTTGTTTTGACGAAGAAATTGAGGAGTCATTGCGGCAAGCATGACGGATTGAGCACTAGATTTATCATCACAATGAGTCTTCCAAAGCTCATGCTCTACTATTTGCTCAACTCCGGGCTCAGGCCTGAGAGGTTTCTCTATGATATAGAGTAACTTCTCGGCTCCCAGGACTATCCTGAGATTCATCTCCCAATCTGGAAAATCGGAGCCGTTAAAGACATTACCACACACGATGATGTCCCTAATGCTAAGCTTTCTAGCCATCTCGATTGCAATAGTCCAACTATCCAATCAACGATTTCGGGTACACTCAAAATGCAATGATAACTATAGTCCAACTATATAACCAACTACAAGTAGAGTAGTGTCTTGTACAGTCTACCTGTTCAAAGAAAGTAATATTCAATATTAGTCCAACTAATATATTTATAACAACGATAAATAAAATAAAAGAGCGCATTTTAGCAAGTATTGAACGAAATTGAAAATTTAATACTAGCCTCCCACTATTTTTCGGTGAGCCTCTAACCCTCTGAGGAGTACTCGGGAAACCTAGATTCCTAGTGGGCTAGGATCCCGTTAAATAACACACAACCTTGACTTTGGCCAACAAGCTGTATGAAACTTAACTAGGTAGATCTCTAAGATCAATTGGATCTCATCCAATTCCTATATCCGGTAGGTGGACCTCCAAGTCCAAGATATATATCTAATATATATTTCCTAACCTTTTCCTCTGAATCAACTAAGCCTTGGCTTTGGCTCAACAAGCTTAATGATTCCAGTTAAGCGCGGCCCATTGACAGTGGGAAAGCTTCGTAATCCACGTCGATGAACAAGAAATGACCTTGACTTTGGCCAACAAGTCACAACCGCCCAAGACATGCGATATATAACAAAGCTTTCGTGGTTCAAACAAATCCGCGATGGACAATGATCTTGACTTTGGCCAACAAACCAATGCCAATCTTGGATCTTTAGAAAGAACCACTCAATGGAAGGAAAACACTTAATATTTAATGAAGGGTTTTTCGAGTAAATTGGCAACCAATTTATTATCTTTGATTAGGTCTCATCATACACCCTTAAACATGCATTCTAAAAGCATAATAAGGCGCGATAAAATTTTAATAATAATATGTGGATGGATTTATAATACAATTTGTTCCTAGAACAAATCTCTCTCTTTCCACTCTCCGCTAGCACTTTACATACTTCTACCCAATTACATAGTACATTAAAGAAACCTCATTTACATTGAGGGGAATTGGTGAGAAGAGAAATAGAAAGAGAATCAGAGGTGAAAGGCTGGACACACAGGTCCAATTTAAATAAATTCCAAATTTACAACAATTTTCAAAATTGCCCCCACCCAACTAATATCCATCCGATATACATTATTCATACAAAACATCCAAGTATTCACACAAAGCATGTTGTTAATCAATCTAATCCAATTAATTAATCTTTGATTAGTGACCATCCAATGTTCATACAACGGTTTGATTTGCACGAGTCTAACTAGTTTAAGAATAAATACTCAAAGTACGTATTCTTGAATTATATCGAACTATAATTTTAAATCCAATTTAAATTGTATCCAATACTAATTCATGTTTAATTCAAAATTAAACAATTACACTTATTTTAGTGCCTTTCGAACTTGGATTCCAAATCCAATCCAATTGTGTCTCAAAGGCACAATTAGCATCCAATGCCAATTCAATTAAAGTCCAATGGGCTTTCAATTAATTCTTTAGGTATGGGCTTCGGCAATTATGGATCCAACCCAAAATGCCAATGCCCAATTAGGAATCACCCTATGCCAAAAATCAATTTAGGCCCAATTAAATTATTAAAGGCCCAAAAGTCATATTTCGACTTTATGGAAATTGTTTTAGGCCCAATTGGATCCAACCCAATTGTCCAAAACCAAACTTGGCCCAACCAAGCCCATTAGCCCAATTACAACAAATTAAATTCACATATTATTCCAAATTACATATTAATCTAATTTAAAGTGCAATTACCAAAATTAATTAATTAATCTAATAATTCCAAAACATCAATTAATCTAATTAATCATGTTTAATTCTCAAATTCATGTCCAACACAAAATTGAGGCAAAATCAATTCTTCTAACAACATGCTTAACTCACGGCAATTACATGAAATAACAACCAATTTTGATTTCAATCCAATTAAACCAACAATTAACATTCAATTTCATGTCATTTAACACATCCAATTGTCAAATTCAAAAAATCACCATGAGCATTTTATAGGGTGCATTCGGCCAAGGTGATAAAATTGGGGAAACTTGGATCCAATCAAATTTCACAAATCCAATCGTGCATAACTCCAAGTTATCATCATCCAACCATAACCAAACAACCAATTTGGAAAATTATATGCTCCAAGAAAAATCCCCAAATTAAAGTCCATAAACCCTAGGTTCAAATGAAGCTTAGATATGGCTCTGATACCATTATTTATGTCTCTAAGACTTGCCCAAGGATCCTAAACATGATTCTAGTGTGAATAAACAAGATAATTTTGTAGAATTAACTTACATTGATCGGTTGAAGTTGAAAACTTTTTCCTTGGATGTAGAAGCTCCAAGCCCTCCTTTTGAGTTCCAAACTCTTGGGTGAGTTTCCCTATCACCTTAAATTGACTCCCAAAGTGCTAGTTTTTCTGAATTTTGCAACAAAAATTCAAAGGGAAGAGAGGAAGAATTCGGCCATTGAATGGATAAGAGAGAAGATGGTGAATAGTCACCTTAAATAATCTAATCACTATTGCACACTACCACCATCACAATTTGACATGTGATGTGAGTTGTGGGTCCCACCCAATTTTGAATTCCAAATTCAAGTTGACTTACACAACACACTTTGGGCCCGGGTTCGTTTAATCCGATTAAATGAATTTTCCGTCGCGACCTTAATTAAATCCAATTTTAATTAAATAATAATGCCTAGAAAAATTATTATGAAAGTCGCTTACGAATTAATTCCAAATTAATTTATTCGCTTGGATTAAAATCCAATTTTAATTCCGTAATGAAATTCAATTTCAATTAATATATCAGATCTATTATTTTAGCCCAATTAAATAAATTAAAAAGTAAAATCCAATTTAACTATTAAATATACTTTGCCGATTAATTCCAAATTAATCGCGCTCTCTCTCTTCTCGATGAATTTAATCCCAGATAAATTATTGCTGCAATTAATCCCAGATTAATTTTCTCTCTCATAATTAATCCCAGATTAATTCTGTTCGAGTCAAATGTCATCGGTGAATCTTTGGAAAGTGACCATAGAGATCCCTGAATATGTTGGCAGTAAATACGGTCATCGGACCATCCGAACATGTGCGTACTCGTTACCACGTTCTTACCGATTTACAAGACATTGTTGGCTTCTAGAAAAACACCGTGCCTACCCAATTCTCCATAACTATTCAACGAGGAATATATAATCTTTATCAGGCGTAGTATACAATGTATTGCGTAATACGATCCAGTATCAGATGTCACATGTTAGGCCTAGGGCTGGAATTGTGTCTACCCCGTACGAAACATATATCGGATCACTAGCAACTAGTCTCTGTAATTTGATAATCATGACCTAGTCATACTATCCCGATAGCTGCAGCATTTAAGAGTACTAGTTCTATATCATGCGTGATCATCATCTCCATATGACTGAAATGATACTTCCATCTTGACATCACACCCAATACACTACGATTCTCAGTATACCTAGAAGAGGCGTACACAGAACCTGTTAAAGCTCTGAACGACCAAAACCAAAGCGTACTGATTGTCGCAAGTATTAGCGATGCAAGTCTCAGGTTAAGACCACATTCACCTACCCTTATTCGGATTCCCATAGACACATAGTCATAATACCAATGGGACTCTGAGGGGTCTATCCAGAGCGAAGCTGTTCCCCATCCAACGGCTAACATAACCTCCTATCATAGTTGCATAAGTATCCAATACTTAAATATATGGGAACTATGTCGTTAAGCTTCCATAACTTGCACAAGTGCAATACTAGCCTATTCTGTATTATCGATGTCCAATCTCGATAATATTATTACTAGAGATATTTAATGATTAAACCTTTCATGGATTAATACCGTCTCATATCTTATTAATCTGGTACTAATCATATGGACTTTTATCATTTATATATCCAAGTAATTCAATTACAAAATGATAAAAGAGCAATTTCCTTTGTCACATACCTAATTTGTACAAAAACACCATGTCTTTTACAAATAGTGATGCTATGTGTCATAATTGTCCAATGGATACTTGTACGATTTGGGATGCAGAATTCCAAGAAAGGAAATTAGCCTTATCGACATGGAATTTATTTATCAAATGAATAGTCTCCTAAGACACCTCAAGATGTTGAGGAAATAAGACATATCACATATGCCTCAGTGGTTGGTAGTCTCATGTATGTCATGTTATGCACGGGACCGAACACATGTTTTACAGTGGGAGTAGTTAGTAGGTTTCAGTCTAACCCAGGATTGGATCATTGGGTGGCTGTGAAACACATTCTCAAGTATCTTAAGAGAACGAAAGATTTTATGCTTGTGTATTCAGGTGAGGATATGATCCTAAGAGGATATACAGACTCTGATTTTCAGATGGATGTCGATTCAAAGAAATCAACATTTGGATAAATGTTTACCCTAGGTGGTGGGGCCATAGTTAGCAGCTTGCGAAGTAGCTAAGGAATCAGTTTGGCTCCATAAGTTCTTGGGAGATCTGGAAGTTGTTCCAGATATAGATAAACCACTCACACTTTATTGTGATAATAGTGGTGTAGTGGCTAATTCAAAGGAACAAAATAGGCACTAGAGGGTAAATCATATAGAGAGGGAATTTCATCTCATCGGAAAGAGTGTACATAAAGGAGATGTTTCTGTTACAAAGATTGCATCCACGGAGAACTTTGCTGATCCGTTTACAAAGACCTTGTCGGCTAAAGTGCTTGAAGGTCGCCTACATGGTCTAGGATTACGTGACATGTCTCATTTGCTCCAGTGTAAGTGGGAGATTATTGGGATTTATGCACTAGAGCTTCATGTAAAGTAAATGGTATTATATTTTATGAAATAAAATGATGCATTATTCATTTATCAAAGTGATTGTTTAATATCGCATATTGTGTAAATTGTCTTAATTACCCTAGATTACTCATGTGTCTTCAGAATTAGTGTATAAGTGACATACACAAGAGGATTTAAGTCTGAAGTTAGTAATCTAAAATAGTTCATAGAGAGCAAATAAAGAGGGTACTTTATTTGTGGTTTATCTATAGCTGCGGTCAATTCTATAATTGACCGGTGCGTAATCACACTCGTATAACGCAAGCGCACGTATCAGTCAAGTAGTATAAAAAGTATCGATCCCACGAGGACTTAAAACCTTTTGTTATCAATTTATGAAGTTAAATGTTTACAAGTATCTAATGGATTGATTGTTTGATTGGGTGGTGATTTAAAATTAAAACAAGTAAATAATATTGCTTGAAAGTAGATTGAAGAAAATTCAAATTTATAAAACTATCCAGGTTGTGAATCCTTCCAATATCTTTTTAACAAATGAAGTGGTTATTTTACATTTGTGTATTATATTGGTTTATTAACCTGGAACACGAAATTATGTAAAATCCTCTTCCAATGGTCAAATACAAATACCCAGTATAACCCAATTAATCATATTCCTATGTTAACCAAGTTATCTGAATTTATTAAGATTAAGTTCCAATTATGGCTACCCCTACCCGACAGGTATATTCCTATCCTATAATGAAATCTATTAAAGGGTTATCTATCCTCAAAGAAGATCGTGGGCTATTGAGTTTAAGGTCTTTAACCTAAAATCTCTTTTCCAAGTTCATTTTAAGTTTACCGAATCAATCTTATTAATGGCCAATTAACAAGATGCATTAAGACTAAGGCTCAATAAATAAACCTTTATATTACCCAAACCATAATTTAACCCCTTATAAACCGGTGATATTGGACTTCATCACAACCCCAGATAACTGGTTTAGTTACGACAAATATTTTCGGGTAGTAGAAACTTAAATAAAAGAAAAGACATAAAGTAAATGCTGAAAGTAAATGCTAAAAGTAAATGACAGAAAGTAAATGCTGAAAGTAAATTGCTGAAAAGTAAATGCTGAAAGTAAATTGCTGAAAAGTAAATAAAGTAAAAGTACAATAAAAGAAAATGCTGAGGTAAAAGGATCCACTTTTATTACTTCTATTTTAGATATCTCCCTTAATATAATATATTAACTTTGCATGATAATTACCAACCAGCCATATAGGCGGTATCCAGATTAAGTCAAATTAATAATTAATTACCAACCGAACAATCAGGCGGTATCCAGTTTAGTCAGGTTAAAACCAATTTAAATAATTACCAACCGACCAATATGGCGGTATCCTCGTTAATTCAGGTTTTAACTAGTTTATATATTATAATTAAGGGAGATTAATCTAAATATTGGTAATAAAAATTTTACATTTTACCCCAGCAAATGGGAGTTACCTCCTCATTACTGAAAAGTAAAAACTGAAAATTAAAGAAAGAAAATTATTGTGCGTAAAAGTAAATTGCGGAAAGTAAAAACTAAAAAGTAAAGAAAAGAAAGTGCGAAAGAGGAAATTTATTACTGAAAGCTGTAAATAAACAAATAAGATACAATCTTCTTAGTATTCTTAAGGAATTCCTTAGAAGAAAGTATGAATTTACAAATGAAATGGCTTGGTATTTATAGGCAAAATTTTGCCTCCATCAAATCATCCACCAAATCCATTATTAATTACTCCACTAATTGCTTATCATATTTGGTGGTGATTTGATAATTTTTATTATTTATTTATTACTTTATTTTTTGCTTTGAAAATGATTGAAAATGACTTTAATAATTACACACAACACACTTCTGGATGGTTCATCAATTTCGGGCATGCAATCTTCAGAATTCGAAATTATTTTGTCTTTCAAAGTTGTAGATCTTTGAGTCTTCTTTAATCTGGAACTTGAATCAGCTCAATTAGATATTGGAGTAAGACGTTATGCGCAAAATACGACAGATGCACAAAACTGGAATTTCCAAAACTGCACTTCGTTAAAACACCCTTTCAAGTTTCCAATCTCCAAAATTAATATGTCAAGTCCAATTTTTGCCCTTATTTGACCCACATTTCGTCCTAAATGATTTCATTGTGTCCCAATATTACTTTATCTGCAAAATAAACTAAAACACATCAAAACGTTCATCAAACCAGAGAAACTAAACAAAATATTAAGTAAAATGGGAGGTAAATATTGATATATTTTCCGCTCATCAATAATTATATGACGACATTGATCTGGGATCTTCCATGTGGAGACATGATAATTATATGACGACCTCTGTCTTCTTGAAGTAGCTTCCATTTTTATATGGATGCCTTCAAAGGTGCAATGATGAGTTGAATTTATAACACCTGAAAAGGGTGAGTAAAATAATAGCACTAGTACCTGCCAAATGACAATTATTAGTTAACAGTAAAATAAATCATGATAGTCAAAAAGGTTTGGATCCTGTCGGAGAAAATAAAAGAAAACAACAAAATAAAATACAATTATTAGGAAAAGACAAAGAGATATAATATCTACAAATATTTACGGCTTAATTGACGTCTATGCGTCAGGGACAAGCTTCACATCCAATTTTCTTATAAATTGGCAAACATGGTCTTTTCGAGTCAGATTCCTGAGACTTAACTGTTGTCTTTCTTTTTGAAATTGTGTATGTAATTTGCGAAAGGCTATTTGAACATATCCACTTGGATGCGTCTCAAGAGTCGAAGATATATCATCTAAAGACTCCTTACTCAACCCATCCCTAATGAATTTAATTTTATCTTCGCGATTATCAGACACCATTCCTAAAGAACGACAACGAGTATTGCAATTCCAGCTTGCACATTTGTAACAAACACCCATTTTCTTAGCTCTACGTTTCTTTGCATAGGTGCTTCTTCCAAAACCAGGCAGATGTGAAATAAAAAAGTCAGAAGACTCACCTGCCAATCAGACTAGTGCTTCAATTACACAAAGAATGTCATTAGGAACACCATGGATCGCTAGTAATCTCATCCGTTCCAAGCGAGCTTTGTAAACTTTCATTAGAGATTTTTTAGGGAGAGAAGGAAATTGCTTGTGAAGATTTGCGAGAGCTTCTTCCATCGTGAAATGACTTTACTTGCAAAAATTAAACACACACAAATAAAACACACCATATCACAATATATACACAAATTGCATTGGTTGCCTCCATGCGAACGTTAAGTTTAACGTCGTCAGCTAGACGTGACTTCTCGAACGTTAGGCTGGATCTGAAAGTGTGACACTTTCTTTTTGTCGCTCAAATGATTCTCCCCAGTAGTGCTTAACACGCTTGGTTTTAACCTTGAATGTTTTGTTGGAGTCGGGATCATGTATCTCAACAGCTCTGTCTGGTAAAACCTTGGTGATCATAAATGGACCTGACCACCGTGATTTTGGCTTCCATGGGAAGAATTTCACCCTTGATTTTTTTAACAGTTCTTTTGCCCTGGTTCCAGTTGTATGCGCACTAACTTCTCATCATGTCTTTTCCTTGCCTTTTCTTTGTACAATTTGGCATCCTCAAAAGGCTGATTGTGAAATTCCTCCAATTCGTTGAGCTGGTGGAAATTTTTCTCTTTTGTTGCTTGTAGTGCAAGAATTATCTTTTTCAGTGCAAAAGATGATTTATCTTCAGGCACCATAGGCAATTGACATGCTTTAAGTTTGTCAGTAGAACTTTGCATTGCATTGGAGTTCTGAATGGTATTGTATATCACATCAAGTCTGAAACATTCCTCATTCTTTTCATCATCTATGAAATTCATGGCCTTAAAAACATTGAATGCTACTTCTTGGTCTTGAACCCTCATGGTTAGTTCTCTTTTTTGTACATCAATAATGGTTCCACCTATAGCCAAGAATGGTCTCCCAAGGATGATTGGCACGTCTGCGTCTTCCTCCATATCCAGGATAATAAAATCTGCTGGGAAAATGAATTTGTCAACCTTGACCAGCACATCCTCAACTATGCCTCTTAGAAACACGAGCATTCTATCAGCAAGTTGTAGAGAGACTGAAGTGGGCATTGTTTCTCCAATCTGCAGTTTCCTGAAAATAGAAAAAGGCATCAAGTTAAGACTCCCACCTAAATCACATAAAGCCCTACCAAAGTTATGTTCTCCTATGATGCAATGAATGGTGAAACTGCCAGGATCTTTCAACTTTTGGGGAAGCTTCTTTTGAATGATAGCGCTGCATTCTTCTGTCAATGCTACTGTCTCGTAATCTCCCAATCTCTATTTTCGTGAAAGAATGTCTTTCATGAATTTCACATAGCTGGGCATTGTTCCAAGGCTTCTGCAAATGGAATGTTGATGTGCAGCTTTTTGAACACCTCCAGAAAATGAGCAAACTGCTTGTCCAGTTTGTTTTTCTGAAGACGCTGAGGAAAAGGTGGAGGTGGAGTGATCTGTTCTTTTTCCATTGCTTCTTTTTCCTCCATATGGTGCTTTGTTTCTTTTGGAACTTCCTCAGCAGTTGTTTTCGCTCCAACATCTTTGTTGATTTCAGTACCACTTTTTAACCTGATGGCATGACACTACTCATTCCCTATGTTCCTTGGATTTGGTTTTGTGTTGCTGGGAAGATTACCTGGTGGTCTGTAACTCTGAGCATTGGCCAGTTGTCCGATTTGATTCTCCAGTGCTTTGATGGAAGCATATTGGCTCTGAAACATAGCATCGTAGTTTTTTTAACTAAGCCAACACTTCTACTATTCGTGGTTCATTTGCCTGTTTCTGGTCTTTGTTCTGTTGCTAGAAATCCAGGTGGTGGATAGTTGTGCTGTTGGAATCCAGGTGGTGGATTGTTCTTTTGCCCTGAATTGTTGCCCCATGAAAAATTAGGATGATTCATCCACCCGGGGTTGTAGGTGTTGGAATATAGATTGTTCCCCTGTCTGTTGAAATTGTTGACATAATTCACCGTTTCTTCAAGTTGGTTTGGTTCTGGTGCTCCTCCATATGGTGAACTTGTGGATCCAGTGGTAAGAGTCTCCATGAATTTGCATATCTGATCCAGCTTGGCGTTGACTGCTGTATTAGCTCCAACTTTATAAATTCCTACAATTCTTTGGATCATGCTCCTTTCTGTTGGCCACAAGGATTTGTTGTTGGCCATTTCTTCGATTAGGTCCCAGGCTTGATTTTCTCATTTTGCCATTAAAGCTCATCCAGAAGCAGCATCGATTGTGGTTCTCATCAGTCCAGAAAGTCCATTATAGAAAGTTTGGACTTGAAGCCATTTTGGAATCTCATGGTGAGGACATTTCTGAAGCAAATCTTTGTACATTTCCTAAGCTTTGTAGAGAGTTTCCGAGTCTTGTTGTACAAAGGATGTGATTTCATTCCTCAGCTTTCCAGTTCTGGCTGGTGGAAAGTACTTTGTAAGAAATTTAGTGGCTAAAGTGTTCCAAGTTGTGATGGAACATACTGGTAGTGAATGTAGCCGAGCTTTAGCTATGTCCCTCAAGGAGTATGGAAAAACCCGCAGTCTCATTGCTTCTTCAGCTTCTCGGTTGTAATTGAAAGTGTCACAAACTTCCAGAAAGTTGCTGATGTGGGTATTAGGATCTTCGGTTGCTTTCCCTCAAATTGCACTGACTGTTGAATCATCTGAATGCATGTTTTGATGTCACACGTATTTGCTGGTAAATGAGGAAGTACAATACAGGAAATGAATCAGTCGACCACCGGAATGGTTCTATCTCGAATGGGTATTGGTGGTGCAACTTCCAAAGGTTCAGGTTCCATGTTGACTTAATCTTTTTGGCCTTCTCGTCTTTCCCTTCTCAATTATCTGATGGTTCTTTCAATTTCTGGGTCAAGCGGTCGGAGTTCAAAGCTTCTGGTTCATCTCATGTAGTTTCTGAGAACCTGAAACACAAGAAAACAACAACAATAAGTAAAAAGAAATTAGATACAAGTAAAGGTATCTAACTTCAAAATTAATAGTGAAAGATAAATAAGTCCCCGGCAACGGTGCCAAACATTTGACCGGTGCGAAAATCACACGCGTATAACGCAAGTGCACGTATCGTTCAAGTAGTATAAAAAGTATCGATCCCACGAGGAATTAAAACCTTTTGTTACCAATTTATGAAGTTAAATGTTTACAAGTATCTAATGGATTGATTGTTTGATTGGGTGGTGACTTTAAAATTAAAATAAGTAAATAAAATTGCTTGAAAGTAGATTGAAGAAAATTCAAATTATAAAACTATCCAGGGTTGTGAATCCTTCCAATATCTTTACCACGATGTTTTGTCGCGCCGGACGAAGTGTGTTTGGTTGAATGTGAGATGTGTTTAACCGAGCATACAAAGTCCTATATCATTGTCTTTAATTTATATGTATTGTAATGTAATGCGCATAGGCTTATTATGTTGGTCTAAAGGTTCTCTATTTGAGAGAAGAAAAGTCCAAAAGGCTACATTTATGACAGTACTTCGTCGCGCCTTTTATTATTCAGTTGTTTGCTTTCTGCATGTCATCTCTTTGCATAATCATGAATCATATTACAATGCGCATGGGAAAATCAAGTTGGATTAAAGGTCCTCCATTTTGAGGGATAGAAAGCTGAAGGGCTACCTTTGCCACGACGTTTTGCCGCGCTAGACAAAGTATGTTCGATTGAATGTGAAATACGTTTAATCGGACACTTGAAGTCCTATATAGATGTGGGCATATGTCGCATCTCTTTTCCTTCACTTTCATTGTCTATCTTTTGCATCGCATCATTGCACGTTTATTTTAATGTACAACTGCCTCATTAGTTATCTCTTTACACCATGTGTTTAATCGCCTCTCTTTAATATGCATCATTGCACGTTTACTAGGTACGTACGTGTTCGGATAGTCCGACGACCGGATTTACTACCAACATATCTTAGGATCTCATGGGTCACTTCCCGAAGATTCGCCGATGACGTATGACTCGCACTTTATTAATCTGGGATTAATTAAATGAGAGAGAAAATTAATCTGGGTTTAATTACGGAGATATTTTATCTGGGATAAAATATTAATTAAAGAGAGAAAACAATTAATTTGGAATTAATCGATAAAATAATATATTCGATATATTATATGAAATTGGATTTCGAAACGGAATTAAAATTGGATTTTAATTCGGGCAAATGAGTTAATTTAGACTTAATTCGTTAGCGACGTGAATAGTGATTTTGCTAGGCATAATTATTTAATTACGTCGCAACCGAAAATTCGTTAATTTGGAATTAGCGAACCCGAGCCCGGGAGTGTTTGCGAGTGCACTCGCGTTTCGAATTCGAGTGCGGCCCACAAGTCACATCAAGCGTCAAATCACTAGTCGCATCAAGCGTCAAATCACTTGTCACTTTGAGTGATGTGATGTGACAACTTGTCACTTGATTGAGTGATGTGAATAGTTGATGTAGTGGTTGTAGCCTTTAATGGCTTGACTTTTGGAAAGCAAAATAAAGAAAATAAATTTTGGAAATTCAAAAAGTGTATTAGATACACAATTTTGCCAACCACCAAAAACTTAACACATCTTTCTCTCTTCTTCTCCCTCTCTCTCACGCCCAAATGGGCTGTTTTCCTCTTCTGGTTTTTGGCCACTGCCGAGAGCAAGAAGAAGCAAACCTTGTGATTTTATTGCAAAATCAAGAGTGCTAGCACACAATGGAGACATCCTAAGGTGATAGGGAAACCCACTTGTGAGCAAAGAATCACCAAATGAAGCTTGGAGCTTGGAGCTTGGAGATTGACGATTTTGAGAAGCCAAAAACTGTAAATGCCGTGAGCCTTGGAGGAGTTTCAAAGGGCATAAAAAGTTTTGTTCTTCACCGCATCGCCTCTACCGATCATTGTGAGTATTCCGCAACTTCCTTTGATGTATTCATACATGTTTCTTGCTTGATAATGTTCCTTGGGACCTTAGAGAATTCCAACACCCTCTATGTGCAAGTTTATCCAGCTGTGCAACTTTTACATAGGCAGGACAACCCCAAATCTTAACATACTTAAGACTCGGTTTCCTTTCAGTCCATAACTCATACGGAGTGGTCGAAACGGCTTTCGATGGAACTTTGTTCAGAAGATGAGTGGCAGTGTCTAGAGCATGGCCCCACAAGTATATTGGTAGATCAGTGAAACTCATCATTGATCGAACCATATCTAATAAAGTTTGATTCCTCCTCTCCGAAACACCATTGTGTTGAGGAGTGTCTGGAGGAGCATATTGAGCGAGAATCTCATTCTCTTTTAAATAACTCACGAACTCACTCCTCATATACTCACCGCCTCGATCTGATCGAATGCATTTCAAGATTTTTCCGGTTTGTTTCTCTACTTCAAATCGGTATTCTTTGAACTTTTCAAAAGTTTCTGATTTGTGTTTCATAAGAAACACATAACCATATCATGACAAATCATCGATAAAAGTTACAAAGTATTGAAACCCACCCATGGCAGCATGATTTATAGGACCACATACATTGGAATGCACAAGTTCCAATAACTCATTAGCACGGTGTCCAACACTACTAAATGAGGATTTGGTCATTTTACCTTGAATACAATATTCACAAACTGGTAATGGTTTTATGGTTAGATCCGATATCACACCATCCTTAACTAGTTTGGTTAGGCGTTTTATGCCTATATGACCTAATCTCATATGCCAAAGTTATGTGTTATTTATTTCACCTGATCGTTTCCTTTTAGATTCCTCTATATTAAAGACATCACGAATTTTTGTTAGAATGTAATGATCATCAACCATGGGACATGAAACAAGAAAAACATTCATGTTATCATATAAATTCAAAAGACCATCTTTAATATTTTTATGAAAACCTTCCATGTCAAGTACAGGAAGTGAGATGATTTGTCGTATCATAGTCGGCACAAAATAACAGTTATTAAGTGTTATATTACATTCATCAGAGAGTTTCAAAAAAAAATTCTTATTGCTTCAACTTGTAGAGAATCTCCATTCCCTACTCACAGCTGGATCTCTCCCAGCTTCAATCTTCTAGTTTCCCTCAGATCCTGCAACGAATTACAGATATGAGAAGGACAAGCGGTGTCTAACACCCAAGTCGAACTAGAATCAAAAGCAAGTGTAATGTCAAATAACAGGAAAGCAAATACCTGAGGGAGCTATCTTCAAATAAGCTAAATATTTTGGAAAATTGTGTTTCCAATGTCCAAGTATGTCGCATTAGAAACATTTTCCTTTTGCATCATCCGTCTTCACCTTCGGTTTAGAAACCCTTGCGGAAGCAACCTTTGGACCTTTACCTTTAACTTTCTTCTTCTTTTTCTGTTTCTTCCCAGCCAGCTTTTAAGAAGCCTGAGAAGGTCCAGAAGAAGAAGCACCAGTGATCATGAATGCAGAACTATTCTTATTCATGTCATCTTGAGCTCTCAGCAACATATTGTGCAACTCAGAATAGGTGGGAAGCATCTTATGCATGTTAAAGTTAACAATAAAGTCCTTGAAGGACTTACGAAGAGACGCAAGAATCACACTATTCCTGAGGCGATTGTCAATAGGAATATCCATCCTTTTGAGCTCTTCGATACAATCTATTAGCTTCATCATATGTGGGCTAACAGGTTTTCCCTCCGGGAGGAAAGTATGAAAAAGCTCGACAGCCACCCTATACATCTCTACCTGAGGTCGATCACTGAATAGTTCCTTAAATGCAACAAGATGGATCCGGAATCAAGCATCGACATGTACTTCCTCAGTAGTTCTGGTACCATAGATCCCAAGATGTATGACCGGACTTTCTGATCATCATCCTTCCATCTGTTGAACGTCTCACGTTCTTCATCTAAAGCATCATCTGAAACCCTTGCTGGCATTGGACGATCTAGAACATATTCAAGTTGCTTCGCTTGGCGAAGAATACGGAGATTCATAAGCCAAACATTATAGTTAACAGCACCCTGGAGCTTATGCGTATCAAGTATACGTGAAAGCGGGTTCGACACAGACATTCTGTCTACACAAGGATAAAATAAAACAGAAATTAATATTAAATATCATGATAAAACACTAAATAGAATATGGATTTTCTTTTTGTATAAAGTGCCCTCGCATTGTTTTACATATTCTTTATAATCTCTACAAACAAGAATACGGAAATTTAACTCTTAAATCTCACAATGCAAAGTAGATCCTTCTTGACATTTACGCAAGTCTCACACTTTAGCAATATTGACCATTGTAAATTCGAGAGGGTAGACAATTATTGTCAATTGCATCTCATACAATTCTTACATTCGGTCCTAAATCGAATCTCATCCTCACGCTTTAGCAATATTGGATGGTTCAATTTTTAGATCAACTTGTCTATCGCCGAAAGTAAGATACGAATATTAACCTCACGCTTTAGCAATATTGGATAATACTTTCTCTTAAATTCGACTCATCTCATGCTTAACCGGAATAGTACAAAACATTATAACCAATCCCTCACGCTTTAGCAATATTAGGAATAATCACAATGGATTCACTAACACCGTATAGACAAGCCGGACCATGTTATATTTTCAACTAAAATAATGACACTTAAGGATATTGCGTAGAGATTTTTCCAAAGTCAAATGCATACAAATATATAAAATGTATGCATGTCCAAAAATACCTAAAACATGTAATTCGTAATTAAATGTATGCATGGGCATTTTACAAAGGCTCTCACCGGCGAAGGATGGCCCACAACTAGGTCTCCCCACTCAAGGGTTCGAGCGACCAAGTGAGCGCACCCCTTTTTATACACTAAGGTATGTGCCAACGAGCTTTGGTGTGTGACTGACTGTCAAATGGACTTCCCGTTGTAGATTCCCCAGAGGGAGGGTGGAGCGAGGCTCACTTAAATACCCAAGCCTCTTAGGATCTTATCGCTTGGTGTCAGGAATAAACAACGAGTCCTCCAAATTAGTCCATCACAATAGGCTACGAGTAGATGGCTATCTAGGTGCCTTCACAGTTTTTCCTTCTAGAAAGGTAGTGAGTGAAGGAAGACACCAAACCATTACCTAGCCTCAAAAAGCCTTTGATTAAACCCATTTTAACTCACAGTAGACACAGTTAATTAAAGCAAAAATCATAATATTACAAGACATTATTTCGGGGCCGATTCTCTATCCCTAGTGGAGTCGCCAGACTGTGGGACACAGGAACTGGACGACGTGTGCTGTTCCGGGCTCGCGGCCCGGTTGGGAGTATGGAGTAGCCCGCGGGGGACTAAACCGGAGAATAATGGAGTCGCCACTCGGTGTGAACCGGGAAAATGAGATTTAAGGCCGCACTCACCCCTCGCAAGGGAGGACCTCAAACCGTTGGGTTCGGAATGGTCCCTTACTTATGTCACTTGTAATGAAAGGATTTGTGCAATAATTAATCAAGCTTAAATAACACTTATTTCCAAGAGTATCATGCTTCTAAATCCATATGCACAAAGATAAAACTTACACCTAAATTCATGTATTTCACATCTAAGATTGCATGATTGAAAGTACATCAAAGTAGCAACAAACATACAACTTCATTGGCATATTGTTTTCATGGAAACACAAGCACACACTAACCACACAAGCATACATAAAGGCGAATCAAATGATGGCGAACATGTGATTTCATAGACATATCATAAACAAATAGCCATTATATGTCCATGCATAAATAAAAGAGTCAACTAAGTACATAATGCAAAAAGACACTTAAGGATGCAATTAGGCATTAAAGTAAGCATGCTATGACGTGGTGCAAAAGAAGATAACTAATATGGACACAAACACACATGTGAGCACTTTTCCAAGTGGTACGTGGAATTGTATCCCAAGTACAGACCGCATTACCGTCCATTCGGAATCGGCTACGGAATTTATGTCTGGGTTTCCATCCGATATACTACAAGAAATAATATTCAAATTCTATCATAACATGGATATATGAATTATACTACGTTAAGCCAAGACTAAGGTAAATGATGCAATCAATAGATGAAAGACACGGCAAATATCGTGGTAAAGGTAGCCTTTAGGCTTTTCTTCCCCCAAATGGAGAACCTTTTAATCCAACACAATAAGCCCATGCGCCTTTCATTACAATGCGTACAAAGACAATGATAACTATATGAAACTTCGTATACCCGATTGAACACATCTTACATTCAAACGAATATACATCAACCGGCGCGGCAAAGCATCGTGGTAAAGGATTTTAACCCCTCCAAATAGGGGACCTTTAATCTGACTTACTAAGCCCATGCGCTCGATCGCATCATGCATAGAAAGAATAAAGACAATAATATCAAACTTAATTTGCCCGATTGGACATATCTTGCATCCAACCGAACACACATCAACCGGCGCGGCAAAGCATCGTGGTAAGGATTTTAACCCCTCCAAATAGGGGACCTTTAATCCGACTTACTAAGCCCATGCGCTCGATCTCATCATGCATAAACAAGTAACATGCGGAATTTAAATGACGAATAATAAATCAAAGTAACATAAAACAAAAGAAAGTGTCGTTTACTCAAGCGGTACGTGGAGTTGTATCCTGAGTACAGATCATACTACCTTACCTTTCGGAATCGGCTATGAAATTTATGTCCGGGTTTCCATCCGATATACCGCGAGAGTTTACACATCTTTCATTTTATTCCAAGGCCACAACATACAATATTTCACAATTCATGCACTTTCTATCTATTCAAGGGCCACAACATGCTTCACTCAAAAATAATCATGCAAACAATACTCAATAAATAATGAAAATAAAACAGAAAACGAATGTGGAAAATACCCTCAGGTCTAACCTTTATGTGTTGACTTTCGAACTCGCGTTTCACGGCCGTCGGAAGGGCTATCACACCGCCACTTTTCTGGTTCACTGGTTTGCGTTTTACCTCGTTGTTTCACTACTCAAGCTACTGTTTTGACTCCATTTCGCTGCTGTTTCCTCGCGGTTTCGCTGCCGTTTGGTCGCTGCGTTTCAGGTCACTGTTTTTGGTTGTTTTGGGGACTATTTTACGGTTATTTGGACTGGTTTGGGCTGCAGTTTCGGAAGGGTTCCAGGGGCAGTTTTTGTTATTGTTTTGGGCAGTTTTTGGGGTGCAATACTGGACAGTTTCGGTGGTTTAGGGGATGTATTTTATGGACTGGTTTCACGTATGCATGGGGCTGGTGTGACTTTTGAAGGTGGCTAGGCTGCTACGTGAATTGAGGTTTTATCGTGAAGTTGCTTGTTAGTTACGTGTGAATTGAAGGCAGGTGGCTGATGCGTTAAGGGCTTGAGTGGGGCTACTTGTTGCGTGTAGAAGGGCTATTTCTGCAGGGGGTTAGGCGAGAGGTGGCTTACGTTGAGGGAGGCAGGTGTTGTGTTAAGCGCGAAGGGCTGGCAGTGGCTGATTTTTGTGCGTGAATGGGGCTGTTATTTGGCTGTCGGTGAAGGTGTGGCTGGTGGCACGTAGTGAGGGGAATTGAGTGTGGAAGGCGTGGATTTGTGTAGGCTGGGGGCTATGAGCGTGGCGTGTGGAAGGCAGGCTGAAGGAGAGGTGTGGTTTGTGCCGAGAGAGTGATGTCCTTTAGGGTTTATTTTTTAGTTTTTTTGCCGTGAGAGTGAGCCAGCCAGGGGAGATTCTTGGAAAAGTGTTTCTTTTATAGACAAAGGCTAGGCTTGAGAAGGAAAGGGATTTGGCTAATTAAAAGGGGATATGATTTGGTGTTAGACAGGAAAGCAATGGATTTGATTGGGGGACATGTCTTGGCTAGATTAGGAATACAATATATTTAAATTGGTATGATTGATTTTAATTATGCATGATATTTGTTAAGTTGGGTATATAATATATTTGATTTATCTTTATTAGGAAGCAATTTCTTTAATTTGTGTAAGTATTTTATTATTTTAGTAGGTATTTAGATTTTTTTTATTTTATTTAATTACACATGTGTTAAATATAATTTAATTAATTATTTTATTTAATTTGGTATATGATTTAATTAATTATTTTATTTAATTTGGGTTGTATTTTGAGGGCCTTGGGCGTGTGGGCTTCCCTTGGGCGTGAGTGGGCTTGGCTTGGTGGGTTTGGTTTGTGTGGGCTAGGTGTGTGGGCTTGCGGCGGTTTTTGGTCAAGGCCAAGGGGTTTGCGGGGGTTTTTGGGCCGAGGTTAAGTGGTTTGCGGATTTTTTTAGGCTAAATGTGCTTTAAAACGGAGGTCCACCAGCGAGCCCGAAGCTAAACAAGCGAGTAAAATTCGACAAAGTACTGATTTCCATCTTTTCCCTTCCGACGTTCGTTTCCCGCGGCTTCCGTGACTTAAAAGGTAGTGCCTCCAAATGAGACCCATCATCGGGTTTCACATGCAAAAATGCAATGCCTACAGTCGCCCCCACTTTGATGGGACTTGTGCAGTGTATGACTTTGAAAAATCCTATCAAAGTTATGCAATGCATTTCTACTTACCTGGCTCGCCAGCTGTTGCTTAACTTACTTGTTATCCTGAGATGCTTTGACCTTTGGGCTTTATTCCCGAACTGTGTTGAGAGAGAGCTTTCTTCTCCTGGGCTTTATTCCCGAGCTGTTTTGCAAGCGGGCTTTATTCCTCTAGGCTTTGTTCCCGAACTGCTTTGAAAGTGGGCTTTATTCCTTGGGCATTGTTCCTGAACTATGTTAAGATAGAGCTTTATTCCCATGGGCTGTATTCCCGAACTGTGTTAAGATAGGGCTTTATTCCCCTGGACCTTGTTCCCGAACTGTTTTGCAAGTGGGCTTTATTCCTCTAGGCTTTGCTCCTGAACCGTGTAAAGAAAGAGCTTTATTTCCCTGGGCTGTATTCCCGAACTGTACTGAGAGAGAGCTTTATTCTCTTGGGCTGTATTCCTGAACTGTGCTGGGAGAGAGTTTTATTCCTCTGGGCTGTATTCCCGAACTGTACTGAGAGAGAGCTTTATTCTCATGGGCTGTATTCCCGAACCGTACTGAGTGATAGCTTTGTTCCTGGACTGAACTGAATGTGGGCTTTGTTCCCTGAGCTTTGTTCCCGATCTGTGTTGGCTGTGGGCTTTATTCCCGAGCTGTGTAGAGATTGGGCTTTATTCCGTGACTGAACTGAATGTGGGCTTTGTTCCCGAACTGTGTTGACTGTGGGCTTTATTCTGAGCTGTGTAGAGATTGGGCTTTATTCCCGAATTGTGTAGAAAGTGGACTTTGTTTCTTGACTGAATTGATTGTGGGCTTTATTCCCGAACTGATTTGATTGTGGGCTTTATTCCCGAACTAAATGGTTGTGGGCTTTATTCCCGGACTGATTTGATTGTGGGCTTTATTCCCTGATCTGAGCTGACTGTGGGCTTGTTTTCCCGAACTATACTGAATGTGGGCTTTATCCCCGATCTGAGCTGGCTGTGGGCTTTGTTCCCGAATTATATTGAATGTGGGTTTTATCCTCGATCTGAGCTGGTTGTGGGCTTTGTTCCCGAATTGTACTGAATGTGGGCTTTCTTCCCTGATCTGAGCAGACTGTGGGCTTTATTCCTTAATCTGAGCTGATTGTGGGCTTTATTCCCGAACTGTGTTGGATGTGGGCTTTATCCCCGATCTGAGCTGGCTGTGGGCTTTGTTCCCGAATTGTACTGATGTGGGCCTCGGCCCTAGGACTCATCCCCAAAACTGAAACTGATGTGGGTCTTGGCCCTAAGCTGATACTGATGTGGGCCTCGGCCCTGAGACTCATCCCCAAACTGATGCTGACATGGGCCTCGCCCCTAGACCGATACTGATATTGGCCTCGGCCCTGGGACTCATCCCAAAACTGTTACTGATGTAGGCCTCGGCCCTGAGACTCATCCCTAAACTGATACTGATGTGGGCCTCGGCCCTGGGACTCATCCCCAAACTGATGCTGACATGGGCCTCGCCCCCAGACCGAGACTGATATGGGCCTCGCCTCAAACTGATACTGATATGGGCCTCGCCCCCAGCTGATACTGATGTGGGCCTCGCCCCCAACTGATACTAATATGGCCTCGCCCCCAGACTGATACTGATATGGGCCTCGCTCCCAGACTGATACTGATGTGGGCCTCGCCCCAAGACTGATACTGCTGATATGGGCCTCGCCCCCAGACTGATACTGATGTGGGCCTCACCCCAACTGATACTGATATGGGCCTCGCCCCCAGACTGATACTGCTGATATGGGCCTCGCCCCTAGACTGATACTGATATGGATATGGGCCTCGCCCCTGTGACTCATTCCCGAAGACTGCTCTGCTTCTGGTTGGCTTGCATTTGACGTTTTCTCTTTTTCTCCTTTGAAACTTTGAATACAAAGAAAACAAAGCACAAAAAGAATGCAAGTGCGTTACGTGTATGCATGTATGCATGGATGAATTTCCTATCCCGTTGGGTTAGGTCTTCTGCCAATTCCCTTGGTGACTGCTTGGTCTTTTGACAAGTCTGCCCTCTTCCCTAACCCAACGGGTATCTATGATGGCCTTAAGACAAAAGGGGGTTAACATGGTGCATGTATGCATGAGGTGCATGTGATGCAAGAAATATATCAACTCATTAAAATTTTCACACAAATCGGGCCACCATCATTTTAGAAGCTTTTGGGCTAACTGTCATAGGAGTGAACTCGTCCCAGTTTAAATGGCCCAACAAGTTCACATCTCATGGCAAGAAGTCCAACCGTATCCAAATGATAATGTTCCTAAACACAAACATATAATGGCCCATTGGCATTTTAGAAGCTTTTGGCCCAATCATCATAAGATACGTACTTGTCCCAGTTTAAATGGCCCAACAAGCCCATACCTCATGACAAAAGGTCCGAATGGATCCAAATGACAATGTTCCCGAACACAAGCATATAATAGATAATCCAGTCATAAAGCAATAATTTCTACAGAGCGGCTCATCGACTTTTAGAAGCTTTTGGCCCAATTGTCATAGGATACGAACTCGTCCCAGTTTAAATGGCCCAACAAGTTCGCATTTCTGACAAGAAGTCCAACTGCATCCAAATGAGGATGGCCCACAAACACAAGGAAATAGTGGCTATAGGTCATACAACCCCGGTCTACTTGTGGGTTTGCAAGAGTGTAGACAAAGGCTCTCACCGGCAAAGGATGGCCCACAACTAGGTCTCCCCACTCAAGGGTTCGAGCGACCAAGTGAGCGCACCCCTTTTTATACACTAAGGTACGTGCCAACGAGCTTTGGTGTGTGACTGACTGTCAAATGGACTTCCCGTTGTAGATTACCCAGAGGGAGGGTGGAGCGAGGCTCACTTAAATACCCAAGCCTCTTAGGATCTTATCGCTTGGTGTCAGGAATAAACAACGAGTCCTCCAAATTAGTCCATCACAATAGGCTACGAGTAGATGGCTATCTAGGTGCCTTCACAGCTTTTCCTTCTAGAAAGGTAGTGAGTGAAGGAAGACACCAAACCATTACCTAGCCTCAAAATGCCTTTGATTAAACCCATTTTAACTCACAGTAGACACAGCTAATTAAAGCACAAATCATAATATTACAAGACATTATTTCAGGGCCGATTCTCTATCCTCAGTGGAGTCGCCAGACTGTGGGACACAAGAACTGGACGACGCATGTTGTTCCGGCTCGCGGCCCGGTTGGGAGTACGGAGTAGCCCGCGGGGGACTAAACCGGAGAATAATAGAGTCGCCACCCGGTGTGAACCGGGAAAATGAGATTTAAGGCCGCACTCACCCCTCGCAAAGGAAGACCTCAAACCGTTGGGTTCGGAATGGTCCCTTACTTATGTCACTTGTAATGAAAGGATTTGTGCAATAATTTAATCAAGCTTAAATAACACTTATTTCCAAGAGTATCATGCTTCTAAATCCATATGCACAAAGATAAAACTTACACCTAAATTCATGTATTTCACATCTAAGATTGCATGCTTGAAAGTACATCAAAGTAGCAACAAACATACAACTTCATTGGCATATTGTTTTCATGGAAACACAAGCACACACTAACCACGCAAGCATACATAAAGGCGAATCAAATGATGGCGAACATGTGATTTCATAGACATATCATAAACAAATAGCCATTACATGTCCATGCATAAATAAAAGAGTCAACTAAGTACATAATGCAAAAAGACACTTAAGGATGCAATTAGGCATTAAAGTAAGCATGTTATGACGTGGTGCAAATGAAGATAACTAATATGGACACAACACACATGTGAGCACTTTTCCAAGTGGTACGTGGAATTGTATCCCAAGTACAGACCGCATTACCGTCCATTCGGAATCGGCTACGGAATTTATGTCTGGGTTTCCATCCGATATACTACAAGAAATAATACTCAAATGCTATCATAACATGGATATATGAATTATACTACGTTAAGCCAAGACTAAGGTAAATGATGCAATCAATAGATGAAAGACACGGCAAATATCGTGGTAAAGGTAGCCTTTAGGCTTTTCTTCCCCCAAATGGAGAACCTTTTAATCCAACACAATAAGCCCATGCGCCTTTCATTACAATGCGTACAAAGACAATGATAACTATATGAAACTTCGTATACCCGATTGAACACATCTTACATTCAAACGAATATACATCAACCGGCGCGGCAAAGCATCGTGGTAAAGGATTTTAACCTCTCCAAATAGGGGACCTTTAATCCGACTTACTAAGCCCATGCGCTCGATCGCATCATGCATACAAAGAATAAAGACAATAATACAAACTTAATATGTCCGATTGGACATATCATACATCCAACCGAACACGCATCAACGGGCGCGGCAAAGCATCGTGGTAAAGGATTTTAACCCCTCCAAATAGAGGACCTTTAATCCGACTTACTAAGCCCATGCGCTCGATCGCATCATGCATAAACAAGTAACATGCGGAATTTAAATGACGAATAATAAATCAAAGTAACATAAAACAAAAGAAAGTGCCGTTTACTCAAGCGGTACGTGGAGTTGTATCCCGAGTACAGATCATACTACCGTCCATTCGGAATCGGCTATGAAATTTATGTCCGGGTTTCCATCCGATATACCGCGAGAGTTGACACATCTTTCATTTTATTCCAAGGCCACAACATACAATATTTCACAATTCATGCACTTTCTATCTATTCAAGGGCCACAACATGCTTCACTCAAAAATAATCATGCAAACAATACTCAATAAATAATGAAAATAAAACAGAAAATGAATGTGAAAAATACCCTCAGGTCTAACCTTTTATGTTGACTTTCGAACTCGCGTTTCACGGCCGTCGGAAGGGCTATCACACCGCCACTTTTCTGGTTCACTGGTTTGCGTTTTACCTCACTGTTTCGCTGCTCAAGCTACTGTTTTGACTCCATTTCGCTGCTGGTTCCTCGCGGTTTCGCTGCCCTTTGGTCACTGCGTTTCAGGTCACTGTTTTTGGTTGTTTTGGGGACTATTTTACGGTTATTTGGACTGGTTTGGGCTGCAGTTTCGGAAGGGTTCCAGGGGCAGTTTTTGTTATTGTTTTGGGCAGTTTTTGGGGTGCAATACTGGACAGTTTGGGTGGTTTAGGGGCTGTATTTTGTGGACTGGTTTCACGTATGCATGGGGCTGGTGTGACTTTTGAATGTGGCTAGGCTGCTACGTGAATTGAGGGTTTTATCGTGAAGTTGCTTGGCAGTTACGTGTGAATTGAAGGCAGGTGGCTGATGCGTTAAGGGCTTGAGTGGGGCTGCTTGTTGCGTGTAGAAGGGCTATTTCTGCAGGGGGTTAGGCGAGAGGTGGCTTACGTTGAGGGAGGCAGGTGTTGTGTTAAGCACGAAGGGCTGGCAGTGGCTGATTTTTGTGCGTGAATGGGGCTGTTATTTGGTTGTCGGTGAAGGTGTGGCTGGTGGCACGTAGTGAGGGGAATTGAGCGTGGAAGGCGTGGATTTGTGGAGGCTGGGGGCTATGAGCGTGGCGTGTGGAAGGCAGGCTGAAAGAGAGGTGTGGTTTGTGCCGAGAGAGTGATGTCATTTAGGGTTTATTTTTTAGTTTTTTTTGCCGTGAGAGTGAGCCAGCCAAGGGAGTGTCTTGGAAAAGTGTTTCTTTTATAGACAAAGGCTAGGCTTGACAAGGAAAGGGATTTGGCTAATTAAAAAAGGATATGATTTGGTGTTAGACAAGGAAAGCAATGGATTTGATTGGGGGACATGTCTTGGCTAGATTAGGAATACAATATATTTAAATTGGTATGATTGATTTTAATTATGCATGATATTTGTTAAGTTGGGTATATAATATATTTGATTTATCTTTATTAGGCATGCAATTTCTTTAATTTGTGTAAGTATTTTATTATTTTGGTAGGTATTTAGATTTTATTTGTTTTATTTAATTACACATGTGTTAAATATATATTTAATTAATTATTTTTTTAATTTGGTATATGATTTAATTAATTATTTTATTTAATTTGGGTTGTATTTTGAGGGCCTTGGGCGTGTGGGCTTCCCTTGGGAGTGGGCTTGGCTTGGTGGGTTTGGTTTGTGTGGGCTAGGTGTGTGGGCTTGCGGGGGTTTTAGGTCAAGGCCAAGGGGTTTGCGGGGATTTTGGGCCAAGGTTAAGTGGTTTGCGGATTTTTTTAGGCTAAATGTGCTTTAAAACGGAGGTCCACCAGCGAGCCCGAAGCTAAACAAGAGAGTGAAATTCGACAAAGTACTGATTTCCATCTTTTCCCTTCCGACGTCCGTTTCCCGCGGCTTCCGTGACTTAAAAGGTAGTGCCTCCAAATGAGACTCATCATCGGGTTTCACATGCAAAAATGCAATGCCTACAGAGGTTAAAACGCTAATTTATAATCTCTTCGTCATTTCCGTTTCCAATTGAGTAAGGTTATAGTTATACTGTCAAAACCTTATCTACTCAATATATGAAACTTTTCATCCTTATATTCCATTAATAAATAATATATGCAAAACTCTTTTCAATATTATTTATAATGTCAAATAAACAATTTCTTCGACTTACTTTTGGCCAAAAGATTTCCGGAATATAATCTGAAAATTTTCTGGAAATAAAATCCAACCATATGGATTGACGAATCCTCATATTAACACACACCGATCTTCGTGAGCATCGATCTATACCTAACAGACATCCAGCGGTCAGACCATGAAATGTCTCTGACATGCATGGTATCAGGTATAGAGGATCGCTCACAAGACCACCGTGGTGTCTCAAGTAAAATGACCACAACAACTACTCAACTCGAAAAGACAACTATTGACAGTTTTATGGAATATCTATTAGTCATCTTTTATGAGTTTGTTCAATACTCATTCAACTAATGAATATCAGCATTTCTATACGAACTTCTGCTAAGCTCACAGTCTGTTGAGACAAACCATATGTCCATTACATATATAGAGAATGCACTAGTCTTGCCAATCTAATGACCGACCCATATCAATATATCTAGACCAAGAATAATTTATATTTGAGAAAATGCGTGATATTTCTCAACACCATTTGCAACTCTTGCAACTATATCACCATATGTTGTAACTCTCGGGTCTTTACTAATTTCATATAAGGTTCCGAGTGTAACTCGAAATCTCTAACTCTTAGATTTACAATATATAAATAAAAGTAAGAGTTTTACCATATAAATAAATAAATAACCATGATAAAATAAATATTATATTGCATAAATATCAAATATTCATACAAAAAATGAATGGTGCTCGATCACCATTTCCAACATATGTAAGGTCTATCAAGAGGTATCAATGGTAACCCCAACTTTTCCACCGGTGTAGTACTAGCTAAATTGGTAGGTTCCTTTATGCTGATGATCATACTACACGCTCTAGTATTAATGCGGCATCTCGTGCGAAAGATGAAGACCAAATTATTTTGAAAATTTCTATCCAATGTCTCAAATTATCTGCCAATCTTAAAACAAACAGATTAGTAATGAAAAATATGTAAAACAATGATATAACCTCACAATCTCACACGCTCACGTGTTTACACTCGAATATGTATTACTCCACTCCACTCGTGTTTGCACTCAATATAATATGAATATGACTTACCAAATAAGTTCACAACAACGTGTAATCTTCAAACTATCATAAACAACAAGAAACCAATATAGGGCAGATGGAGTAATACGAGTAAGTGTTCGCAAATACGTAGAATCAATTCAAATAAACATAAAGCTAGAGTTTTCAGAATAAGGAAATAACAAATTAGCACAAAGAGAAAACAAGCATGCAAATTCACGGACGTATGCAATTTCAGATGGAAATTCGGTGCCTCAATAGAAATTTTGATGAATTACCTATAGGGAACGGTTTCCCTCACGCAGCGGAAGCGGCTTAGGCACCGCCGATCGACCTTGAAATTTTTTATGCTCTCTCCACCTTAATCCCTGAATTTTTCTGCCAAAACTCAGATTTGAACAACCACGTATATTTATTTACTGCCGAATGCTCATCACACATGAGGCATGTAGCAGCCATGAACCACAAGCCATTGAATTTGATGATCAACAAGCACGCACCAAATCCATTGGAACCAGTCGCACCAGGCTTGTGGCTGTTCGTCTCCCATGCATTATCATCAACTAGTCACGCACATCATCCGTTGATCATGCTTTTGATCATGCGCCACACTTTGGTCCTCAACCAGCCATGCTATTAATACATCAGCTCACGCCATTAGCAAAAATGATCAAACAAAAGCACTTGCAATATTTTGAAACATTTTTTTTTATTCACGTGGACTTGAATTGATCAAACAAAAACTTGCACAATTTGAAACACGCTCAATTTGCTCCATTTGCTTTGATCATGTTGATATATGCTCCAATAGCATCAGACCATTCCCATTTTATTCTTTAATAAATTGCCCATACATGACACGCCTGATCAGCTTTGATCAATTCTGTGCGTGACAAGCCTGATCAGCCATGATCCATTCCCTGCGTGAGCTGTGTAGTTTGGATAGAGTCTACCACTCGATCTTCCGTATTATGACTCACCATCAGAAATCTGCGAGGGTGGGCTCGGATCAACTCACTTGATGAAAATTTTCTTGAGATAATTTACTTTTGTGTTTTCTTTCTTTTCTCTCCTCTCTCTTCTTCAACCTTTTTGAAAAGATGAGAAAGTGGCTAAGGTTTGAATGAGAAGAGAAAAGATTCATATTTATATCTAGGATTTATATTAATTAAATGTACTTTTATATAATTAACCATAACTCTAATCACATATATAAATATTGGTTATTAATTTCAAAAATTAAATATAATATCAAATATCATTTAATTTGAAATTAAAATTTTACATGTAACTTATATCATGATATAAATTACATATCTGATTTTGTATTAAAACAAATTTAATTTAAAAATCAAATCCTATATTAAATGATTATTTAATAATCATTAATATAAAAACTATATATTAAACACTTTAATATATAATTTCAAAATGTGACATTATATAATTATTAATCAAATTATTAATTATATCAATAAAAAATTCTCAATTATTTAATATTTTTCAAGTGAGATCATAATTGGACTATCCAATTATTCCATGGATTCCTATAGTGTAACGAGCTAACACATGGACCAAATGGACCTACAGTTCCGAGCTCCAATAATCTCGAGATATTAATTAAAAATCTTTAATTAAATATTCTAAATTATTAACTTTAGGTTATTCCACTAAAAACATAAAGTTACACTCTCGTCACTAAACTTATATTTTATACCGAAAGTCATCGGCGTCCATCGATATAATCATGTAACATCCCGCCTAAGCCAGGATGCTACCGGCAGAAGACAAACTAATCCTGCCTCCATAAGCCTCTGACTCTGACGAAATTTCGGCATGATCTCTGGGTAAAGTCATGCAACCTGGATCCAAGTCCCAGCACCTCAATACAACCTAAAGGGCCCAACACATAATATACACTAAAACAATAAACTCAAGTCATAATACAATTGGGTTCCGTGCCCGAAAATGCGTATAAACAAAAACTTTTACAGCTATACTACACAACTCAATTACTTTACAATCAGACTTATACAACTTGACTCTTTACTCCCAAGACCTGGTGACTTGGCTCACTACAACGCTGCTATCCGGCTCTTCAAGCTATGGTGTCCATGGTCGACCGATCAGGTCACCAACCTGCAAAACTTAAACACTGTTGTGGTGTGAGTCATAAGACTCAGTAAGTAACTATGCTCATTCCTTGAGCGCCAACAAACAGGTTTGTTTCTTAGTCTATTAATAACCTAAATTGTCTTTGTAAATCACACATAATTTCAAATTCTGAGTTAACTGTAAAACTCTTATCTATGTTTAAACATTAACACTTTGTTACTAATTTCCTTTTCTGAATCTTTCACACAATTGCATCTTGTTTCCTACTTACACTTTAAACATCTATAATATAGTCACGAGGTTCCATAATTCCATTTATTGTGTCAAGTCCTGTTACGTTTCCGCTGCGTTATCCTGATATATTTCCACTTTCCTAATTTCTTTTTGCTGGTCTGGTTTGATTATTTATTATACTTATCTTTCTTTTATTTCATTCAAATATCATCAAATCGGATTTATAAAATATTCTTTCTATTAAACATCCAACGAACTAGTATTAGCCACATAAACAAGTATATAAAACCATACAATCATATGTTAGCATCTTACAAATTGTTCCTTCTATGTAAACATATAATACACGCAGGCATCAATCATAAACACATTAATGTAATCATGCAATCATGCTTCAATGTCAACTCTATGCATCTCGTATGTTAACCAGGATGTATGATTTATATGCACAACCTATAAGATACACTGAACTTTGATTATGTCATACTTTTTATAAAATACTTTCTGAAAACTCTTTTCTTGAAAACTCTTTATAAAAACTCTTTTCTGAAAATTTGTTTGAAATTTTCTTTATAAAACTTGTCTTTTGAAAACATGCTTTAATACTCTGGTTTCTGGAAACTGTTTCTGAAATCTGTTTTCTGAAAACTGTTTACTAAAGACTGATTTTCTGAAAACTGTTTACTAAAAACTGATTTTCTGAAAACTAATTACTGGAAATCTGAAAATCTTATACTGAAAATCTGAAAACTAAAAACTGCTCTACATCCAGGACCACAACTCAACTGGATGTACTATATGCCCAGGACCACAACTCAACTGGGCATCTCTAAGGCTGGTGGTGCCCTACGTCCAGGACAACAGCTCAACTGGCAACGTAGAGCCCTACACCCAGGACAACAACTCAACTGGGTGTAGTCACGTCCAGGACAACAGCTCAACTGCAACGTAACCACCACTAGAACTGGGGGAGCGGATCAATGCTACCACCCAAGCTCTGAAACCAGGATTTCGGGGATCGGTCAACCCTAGTCCTGCTCGAGGATCTAAGAGGGTCCCCTGTATCTCAAGCTCTGAAACCAGGATTTCGGGGATCTGTCAACCACATGTGCACATGTCTCTGAATCCGTCAATTCCACTGTATCTCAAGTTACATACTGGGGTGAGGTTTTACCTCATTCCCCGAAAACATAAAACCATAATCTGTATCTCAAACTGTGAAAACTTTTCTAAAAAGAATCACTTTCAAAAGCATCTGAAACTTTTCTAAAAGAAAACGTCTGAATTTCCAAAAAAACTTCTTAGCTTCAACTCATCTTCTAAAAATCATAACATATGAATATGCATATGCATTTCTTATACTATCATACATGTACATGCATTCATTCATGCATATTTATGATACATTGAAATTATTCATATACATGCACACTTTATGCATACACAAAGCTTATCTCTATATAGTCATATTTACACATACTACGTATATATATATCAGCATGCTTATACTTCATCACTGTCACATTCTGAAACATTTTATCCTTATAGTACGTATATTTCACATTC
>SKCR01019158.1:0-44197 GCA_019454045.1 Zanthoxylum bungeanum | reverse complement strand
AATTAACGTCGCGACGCTAGCTCGGTATTTCGGAAATATCGAACCCGAACGCGTGAGTGGAGGTGGGCCCACTTTCATTGGGAAACGTGTGGGGCCCACATGACACTTGTCATTGATATGGCATTGCATGTTAATAGTGTACAAAACACTCTAAGGCATTGCATGGTGATAGTGTGCATTTCACTCAAAGGCTTTGCATGGAGTTTGAGTGTTTAACACTCTAAGCCATTGCATGGCTTATGTCATAGATTTATTATTAATTTAATAAATTATAACATAAATATAAATTGATTTTTGGTAATACAAAAATTAATTAATCAAAAACTCTCTCTTCTCTCTCAAATTGCCGAAACTTCACCATTGAAGGGCAAAGGAAGATTTGATCTTCCATTCTCCATTTTTGCTAGCACAAGCAAGGGATCAAAGGAGGTGATAGGGAAACCATCAAAGAGCTTGGAATACAAGAGCTTGGAGCTTGGAGTCTTCTTCCTCCTCTTGGCCGAAACCAACCAACCAACTTGGAGCTTGGAGATTCAAAGGTTTTGTTCATCTTCTTCATCACATAACTTTGTAAGTATGATTCCGCCATGCTTCAAGTCTTTTATATATATTCATTTTAGTATTTCATATGCTTAATCTTTGTTTGGGACCTATATAATAGAAACCAACATGGTCGTCCAGGGCTTTAACAGGTTCTGTGTACGCCTCTTCTGGGTATATTGAGAATCGTAGTGTATTGGGTGTGATGTCAAGATGGAAGTATCACTCCAGTCATAGTGGAGATGATGATCACGTAGGATACGGAACTGGTGCTCTTATATGCTGCAGTTATCGGGAAAATATGACAAGGTCATAGTTATTCGATTATAGAGACTAGTTACCAGAGATCTGATATGTGCTTCATACGGGGCAGACACAATTCCATCCCCAGGCCTAGCACGTGACATCCGATACTGGATCGCAATATGCAATACTTCGTATACTACGCCTGATAAAGATTACATATTCCTTTAAGAATATTTCTGGAGAATTGGGTAGGCATGGTGCTTTTCTAGAAGCCAACCATGTCTTGTAAATCAATAAAAACGTAGTAGTAGGTACGTACGTGTTCGGATAGTCCGACGACCAGATTTACTGCCAACATAACCAGGGATCTCATGTGTCGCTTCCCGAAGATTCACCGATGACGTATGACTCGCACATTATTAATCTGGATTAATTATTAGAGAGAGAAAATTAATCTGGGATTAATTACGGTGATATTTTATCTGGGATAAAATATTATTTAAAGAGAGAGAACGATTATTTGGAATTAATCGATAAAATAATATATTTGATATATTATACGAAATTAGATTTCGACACGGAATTAAAATTAGATTTTAATTCGGGCGAACGAGTTAATTTAGAATTAATTCGCTAGCGATGTGAATAGTAATTTTGCTAGGCATAATTATTTAATTAAATTTGATTTAATTACGTCGCAGCGGAAAATTCGTTAATTCGGAATTAGCAAACCCGAGCCCGGGAGTGTTTGCGGGCCCACTCACATTTCGAATTCAAGTGCGGCCCACAAGTCACATCACTTTGAGTGATGTGATGGTTGTCACTTGTGATTGATGGTGGTGGTTGGAAGGCTTAAATGCCTTGTACCTTTTTTGAATTCGTATATCATTTAATTGATTTTTGAAATCAAAAACAACCAACACACACAACACTTCTTCTCTCTCCAAACTCCTCCCAATTTCGGCCTTGGGCCAAATATCTTCTTTCTCCACTTTTCTTTCTTGGCCGAGACATGTAAGAAGAAAAGGGAAATTTTGTGGCAAACTTTCCTAGTGCTAGCACACCAAATGAGTCATCCAAAGGTGATAGGGAAACAAACCCTTGAGCATGGAATCCATTCAAAAGGCTTGGAGCTTGAAGATGATCCATGGAGGGCTTGACCGAATACAAAGCAGCACAAAAGGGACATTGGCCGAAAAGCTTGAAGATTTTTATTGTTCCTCGCATCGCAAAAGCCGATCAAAGTGTGTATTCCGCAACTTAACTTTGTTGTATTCACACATGTTTTAGGCTTAAATCGATCTTGGTTTGACCTTTGAAACCCAACAATGGTATCAGAGCCATGATTTAAGCATGAAATTTGATTAGGGTAAAATTTGGGTAAAAATGATTTGAGCATGTTTTGATGAAATTGATTGTTGATGTATGCTTGAATGATGATGACATGGTGTTATGCATGATCAATTTGATGAAAATTGGATTGGATCAATTTTTCCCCAAATCATTGGCTTGGCCGAATGGTGTGTGCCCTAAATGTCATGGTGATTTTTGTTTTTTGAATCATTGGATGAGTTTGAAAGACTTGGGAATTGTTGATTTAGGATTTAATTGGATTAAAATCGAAATTGGACAATAAACCCTAATTGCCGTGACTTTGAAGCATGGAAAATGATATGATTTCTGATTCAATTCTGTTGGACATATGTTGATGATAATTAGCATGATTAATTAAGTAAATTGGTATTTTGGAAATGTTAATTTGGTTAATTAATTATGGCTTTACACTTTAGATTAATTTAATTATGAAGTTTGGAATTTTGTAATTTAATTAATTGGGCCAAATTTGGAATTGGGCTTGTAAAGTTGTATTTGGGCTTAATGGGCTTGGTTGGGCCAAGTTTGGTTTAGGCTAATTGGTTGGATCTAATTGGGCCCAAAACCATATCCATAAAGTCCAAATATAACTAAATGAACCTTTAATTTTAATTGGGCCTAATGGGCCTAAATTGGTTTCTTGGCAAATAAGGGTGATTCCTTAAATGGGCTTTGGTATTTGGGTTTGACCCATATTGACCAAAGTCCATGCCTTATGAAATTAATTGAAAGCCCATTGGACTTTAATTAAATTGATATTGGATGTTAATTGGGCTTTGAGACCCGTAACGATTAGATTTGGAATATAAGTCGTAAAGGCATATTAAAAAGTGTAATTATTTAATTTAGAATTAAATATAGAATTAGTATTAAATACAATTAATTGGATTTAATATTGTAGTTTAATATAATTCAAGAATTCGTACTTTGAGTACTTATTCGTAAAACGAGTTGGACTCGCGCAAAATCAAATCGTTGTTTGAACATTGGATGGTCATTAATTTTCAGATTAATTAATTGGATTAGATTTATTGATAAAATGCTTTGTGTGAATACATGGATGCGATGTATGAATAATGCATATCGGATGGATATTAGATGGGTGAGGGCAATTTTGGAAATTGTTGTAATAAATTTAGAATTTATTAAATTGGACCTGCATGTCCAGCCTATTACCTCTTGACTCTTTGTATTTCTCTTCTCACCTATTCTCCTCAATGTAAATGAGGTTTCTTTAGAAGTGTTATGTAATTGGGTGTAAGTAAGATTTGTGCTAGCGGGAGAGAGGAAAGTGAGAGATTTGTTCTAGGAACAAAATGTGTTAAGTATCCATTCGTATATCATTATTATTTTATTTATACGCGCCTTATTATGTTTTTAGAATGCATGTTTAAGGGTGTATGATGATGAGACCTTAACAAAGATAATTAATTGGTTGCCAATTACGCAAAAAACCCTCGAAATATATTAAGCGTTTTTCCTTCAATTGAATGATTCATTCTCAAGATCCTAGACTGGCATTGGTTTGTTGGCCAAAGTCAAGACCTTTGTCCATCGCGGATGTGTTTGAATCATGAAGTCGTTGTTCCATATCGGTGTCTTGTCCAAGTTGTGATTTGTTGGCCAAAGTCAAGATCACTTCTTGTCCATCGACATCGATTACGAAGCTTTCCAAAGTCAATGGGTCCCGCTTAACTGGAATCATTAAGTTTGTTGTGCCAAAGCCAAGGCTTAATTGATTCAGAGGAAAAAGGTTAGGGAATATATTGGATATATTGGCATATATAAGATATATGTTTCGGACTTGGATGTCCACCTACTGGATCTAGGAATTGGATGAGATCCAATTGATCTTAAAGATATACCTAGTTAAATATCATACAATTTGTTGGCCAAAGTCAAGATTGTGTGTTATTTAACGGGATCTTAGCGCACTAGGAAACAAGGTTTCCCGAGTACTCAACAGAGGGTTAGAGGCTCACCGAAAAATAGTGGGAGGCAAGTATTAAATTTGCAATTTTGTTTAGATACTTTCCAATACGCGCTCATTTCAATTTTTAGTCATCAAATTAATATATTAGTTGCACTAATATTTAATCGTTGTTTTAATTACACAGTTGGAGTGTATTCAAACTACTTCAAATTATAGTTGATTATATAATTGGATTATAGTAATCAATATATTTGAATTTAAACGATCAAATTAGTTGATTATATAGTTAGACTATAGTAATCATTATATTAAATAGTACCTGAAATCGTTGATTGGATAGTTGGACTATTGCAATCAAGATAACTGAAAGATTAGTGTTTAGAACATAATCCTGGGTGAAAATATTTTTAAACGGCTTTAATTTTCAAATTGGGAATAAAACCTCATGATAGTCCTGGGAACTGAGGAGTTACTTTATTTTATAAAGAAACATCTCGGGCGTAAGCCCGGAGCTGAGCAAATATTGGAGCATGAGTTTTGGATGACTCATGGTGATGATAACTTTAGTGCTCAATCCTTTATACTTAATGCAATAATTCTTTAATTCCGTCGTCAAAGTTAAGGATTAGATCCTTGTACTATGATGATGAAATTAAAGATCTTCATAGATTTATTGTTAGATCTTAGAAGTATAAATTACAAAAGAAGCTCTTTTCACTCGTGTATGTCAGAGGGTAAATCTGTCGAGCACTAGGTGTCGCAGATGATTGCTGACATCGATCAGGTAGGTTAACTGGGCCTTACCTACGTGGCTGAGACTACCAAAGATTTGATCTTATAGTCTCTACCCAAAAGCTGGGGCAGGTTCATTATGAACCAAGAGAAAATTCTTGGAGAATTGATGGCTATACTCTAGGAGACAAAGCCACAGCTTCTAAAAGGGGCAAAGGCAAAATCATCACAAGTCTTCTAGGAAGACAAATGACATATCCCAAAATGTCTGCCTATAACTGTGGAAAACGGGGTCATTGTATGCGTGACTGCCGTATGGACAAGGCATACATGAAGGAATTGAAGACGGGCAAGGCTCCGACTTCAAATATGTTTGTCATCAACATGTTCACTACTAGTATTAAAATTGGATTTTAGATACTAGATGTGGTACATAAATATGTAATGGTGTGCAGAATCTGCTGATAAGCAGGATACTGACTTCAGTTGAGATTGATCTGCAAATCGGAAATGGGACGAGAGTCGCTGTTTTAACCGTAGAAACCTAATTTTAGGAACTACCCTTTGGGTGTGTACTTAAATTAGGAAACTGTTACAATGTAACTAGTTTGACTAGAAACATTATCTCTGTATCGGGGTTTAACCCATTGAGGGTATACCTTTATATTCTAGAACACTAAAGTGTTTTATTTTATAAAGATGATATTGAGATAAACACATTAGATGTAAATAACAATATTTATATTTTGAATATAAATAAATCTCAAACATATGACATGACAAACAAATAGCTCAAACTGAATTAATCAGTTGAAACTTAAAAGTGGCATTGTTGTCTGTGACACATTAAACAAGACTCGTATATCCACACTTTTGAAGAGTGGATACTAGGACGGATTTGATTCTATTCAAATAATGTCTACGAATCTAGTTTATTAGGCAAAGTGCCTAAAATACCTTTTACTTGGTAAAAATGTAAGTGCCACCGATCTGTTAGCCCTCGTTCATAGTGACGTAAGTGGTCCCATATCTAGCTAGGCTAGAGGTGGATATGAACACTTCGTAACCTTTACGGATGTGGCATCGCGTTATGGTTATGTGTTTCTTGTGAAACATAAATCAGAAACTTTTAGATTTTCGACATGAAGTAGACAGACAGATCAGCAAGATTATTAATACATCACAATTAGACTGTGATGGAAAATACTTAAACAATAAGTTTCTCAATTATTTGAAAGAGTATAGTATTCTTTCATAGTGGACTCCTCCCGGAACACCTCAATTGAGCGGTGTGTCCGAACGGAGAAACCGAACCTTGTTGGACATAGTAAGGTTAATCACGAGTGGCTCTGAGCTACCATTTTCCTTCTAGGGATACACATTAAACAGTGCAATACTTATTTTGAATAAGGTTCCATAAAAATCTGTTAGACAGACTTCATATTAGATATGAATAGGAAAGAAACTGGGTTTTCTCATTCCTGAAAATTTGGGAATGCTGGGCATATGTTTGGATGATACCAAACTAGGACCCAAATTAGATAAGTGCCTAATTTTTGGGTTATCCTAGGGTAACCAAAGTATAGTATTTATACAACTCACAAGAGAACAATGTAATTATTGCTCGCCATGCGGTTTTCCTAAGAGGAATACCGATATGCAGTGGTAAGTGGGAGGAAAGTAAAACTCGATGAAAATCGGAGTAATACTGTTCCAGGTACCAATTCTTTAATGGAACACAAATAGTTCATCATGGATGAAACTATACCATAATCTTCAAATACACGAGAACCGCGAAAGTCAGAGAGAGTCAGAAAATAACCTGGGAGGTATGGGTTTCTGATCTCACCTCGTAAAGATGTAAATCTTATTGAAGAAGACAGACCGACTACCTATGTGGAAGTGATACAAGGTATCGACTCCCTATTATGGCAAAGTGCCATGATGTCCAAAATGGATTCCATGTATACCAACCAAGTTTGGACACTGGTTGTTGTACCGGAAGACATTGTGCCTATTGGTACTTTTTGAGTACAAAGCTAGGCTTGTAGCGAATAAGGTATCATTATCTGTTGGGTTTCAACATTATTCCCAAGATAATTCAAGCGTAGAAATCATGGGAATACTCATAAGAAGTATGACAGAATCATATTTACAATGATCGACTTTTGTGATGCGAGGAACAACAAAAATTCTTCAAGCTTTTCCTCCAAGGTGCTCAAGACAAAGCTCATATTTTGTGCTCCATTTGTGTTCTTCAAGCTCCAAGCTTTAAGTGTGCATTCCATGCTTATAGATGGGTTTCCCTATCACCTTCGTAAGACTCCTAATGTGTGCTAGCACTCTAGAAATTTTGCCACAAAATTTCTATTGCCTTCATCCAACTCTCGGCTTTGTTGGAAAATTAAGAGAAAGAAAATTGGTTGTCAAGTGTTGGTTGTTTGATTTCTAAAATAAATTAAAATGATATACCAAAATTTTGTAAATGCCTTCCAAAAAGTCAACAAAATTTCGAGCCAAAAAGGCAATAAATGCCTTCCAACAACTCACATCACTCATGAATCTTCGGGAAGCGACCCATGAGATCCCTGGATATGTTGGCAGTAAATCCTGTCGTCAGACTATCTGAACACGTACGTACCTAGTACTACGTTTTTACCGATTTACATGACATGGTTGGCTTCTAGCAAAGCACCGTGCCTACCCAATTCTCCAGAAATATTCTTAAAGGAATATGTAATCTTTATCAGGCGTAGTATACGTAGTATTGCGTATTGCGTATTGCGATCCAGTATCGAATGTCACATGCTAGGTCTGGGGCTGGAATTGTGTCTGCCCCGTACGAAGCACATATCAGATCTCTGGTAACTAGTCTCTATAATCGAATAACTATGACCTTGTCATATTTTCCCGATAACTGCAGCATATAAGAGCACCAGTTCCGTATCCTACGTGATCATCATCTCCACTATGACTGGAGTGATACTTCCATCTTGACATCACACCCAATACACTACGATTCTCAATATACCCAGAAGAGGCGTACACAGAACCTGTTAAAGCCCTGGACGACCAAAACCAAAGCATATTGATTTTCGCAAGTATTAGCGGTGCAAGTCTAAAATTAAGACCAAATACACCTACCCTGATTCGGACTTCCATAGACACATAGTCATACTACCAATGGAATTTCGAGGGGTCTATCTAGAGAGAAGCTGTTTCCGTACCATCGGTAAACACAACCTCCTATTACACTTGCATGAGTATCCTATACCCAAATATATGAGAACTATGCCGTTATGCTCCCACAACGTGCACAAGTGTAATACTAGTCTATTCCACATTATCGATGTCCAATCTCGATAATACTACGATTAGGGATATTTCATGATTAAACCTTCGTGGATTGATACTGTCTCATATCATCTCAATCCGGAACTAATCATAAGAACCTTTTATCATTTATATATCTTGGTAATCTAATTACAAATGATAAAAGAACAATTTCCTTTGTCACATAGTTAATTTGTATAACAACACCATGATCTGTACAAATAGTGATGCTATGGGTCATAACTGTCCAACAATATCCCACTTGGCCTATAGCCAAGCACTCAAGTGTCCTACACCCGAACTATGTACGGTTCGCTCAAACTTCTACTGAGAAAAGGCTTTCGTCAGCGGATTTGCAGTGTTATCATCTGATGCGATTTATTCGATCATCACATCGCCACGATGTATGATCCGAACGAATCAGATGAATATTTGAAGTATATATCTGGATCGTTGATTAGACCATTAATTCTTTAGCTTGTGCTGTAGCCTAGCTCAGCTGCTAATAGAACTACTCCTAATCTGATTAGGATTATTATAGATCCAAATGGCTTCTATTGCTGCCTCAGCTGCAATAATAACCCGCTTTTATTGTTTATTCGGTAACATTATCTTGCTTGGAAGATTTCCAGCTCACTGTTCCGTTATTAAAACTTTATATTACCTTTATTACACCTAATAGTCATTTTTATCGGTTTAGGAAACTTGCAGTAGTGAACCCAGTCACTTTAAGTTCTCCTCCTCCATAGCTTAAGAAAGCATCCTTAGTTCCTATAAGATACTTAAGGATGTTCTTAACATCAATCCAGTGACTATCACTTGGATTGGCCTGATTGTGACTCCATATGCTCAAAGCATATAAGACACCAGGTCGCGTACATATATTTCAATGTACAAGTACTCGGAGAGTGCCAACAACTTTTAGATCTATCCTAGTAGATCCTTATTCCTAGAATAAAGGTTGTTTCTCCCAAGTATTCTACGGAGAATTTTCATGAAACCCAAGCTTTCACCGATTGTATTATGGAAATATCATTTCCAAGAAATGATATATCATCATTATTTAGGACAATCACTATCAGTGCGCTCCCACTAACCTCCTTATATACACAAGAATTATTCTCGTTTTGAATTAAATCATATACCATTATGATTACATCAAAACGATAGTTCTAAGAACTCAATGCTTGCTTCAATCCATAAATGGATCGATTTAACTTGCAAACCCTATTTGCTCGTTTTGGTACGACAAAACCGTCAGGATGTTGTAAACATCCTCTAAAAGGATTCCGTTTAAGGAAAACGATTTTGACGTTCAGTTGCCACATTTCATAAATGAAACATGCAGCTTTAGCAAGCATTATCCAAATGGATTTAACCATGGCAACGAGTAAAAGGTTTTGTCGTAATCGACACAATGTTGACAACGATACCTTTTCGCTACAAGCCCAGCTTATCTCGTTGGTATGTTGCCTTCCATGTATGTCTTCCTTGAAGACTTATATAGTACCAATAGGCTCAATGACTTCCGGTACAACAACCAGTGTCTAAACTTGGTTGGTATACATGGAATCCATTTCGGATATCATGGCACTTTGCCATAATAGGGAGTCAATACCTTGTATCACTTCCTCATACTTAGTCAGTTTGTCTTCCTCAATAAGATTGACATCTACTTGAGGTGAGATCAGAAACCCATACCTCCCAGGTTATTTTCTGACTCTCTCCAACTTATGCGGTTCTTGTGTATTCGAAGATTATTGGTATAGTTTCATCCCTGATGAACTGTCTGTGTTCCATTAAGGAATCGGTGTCTGGAATAGTATTACTCCGATTTTCATCGAGTTTTACTTTCCTCCCACTTGCCACTGCATATAGGTATTCCTCTTAGAAAACCGCATGGAGAGCAACAATTACATTGTTCTCTAGTGAGTTGTATAAGTACTATACTTTGGTTACCCTAGGATAACCTACAAATTAGGCACTTATCCGATTTGGGTCCTAGTTTGGTATCATCCAAACATATGCCTAACATTCCCAAATATTCAGGAATGAGAAAACCCGGTTTTTTTCCTGTTCATATCTAATATGAAGTATGTCAAACAGATTTTCATTGAACCTTATTCAAAATAAGTTTTGCACTGATTAATACGTATCCCCTGAAGGAAAATTGTAGCTCAGAGTGACTCATGATTAACCTTGTCATGTCTAACAAAATTTGGTTTCTCCGTTTGGACACACCATAAAATTGAGGTGTTCCGGGAGGAGTCCTCATTGAAAGAATACTATACTGTTTCAAGTAATTTGAGAAACTTATTGCTTAAGTATTTTCCATCATGGTATAACCGTGACGGTTAATACTTTAGCCGATCTGTCTGTCTACTTCGTGTCGAAACTCTTTGAATTTATCAAAAGTTTCCGATTTATGTTTCACAAGAAACATATAACCATAACGCGATGCCATATCCGTAAATGTTACGAAGTATTCATATCCATCTCTAGCCTAGCTAGACATGTGCCCACTTACATCACTATGAACGAGGGCTAACAGATCGGTGGCATTTGCACTTTTACCAAGTAAAAAGTATTTCAGGCACATTGCCTAATAAACTAGATTCGTCGACATTATTTGAATAGAATCAAACCCGTCCTAGTTACACTCTTCAAAAGTAAGGATATACGAGTCTTGTTTGATGTTTCACAGACAACAATGCCACAAATAAGTCTAATATGATTAATTCAGTTTGAGCTATTTGTTTGTCATGTCATATGTTTGAGATTCATTTATATTCAAAATATAAGTAATGTTATTCACATCTAATGTGTTTATCTCAATATCATCTTTATAAAATAAAACACTTTAGTGTTCTAGGATATAAATGTATACCCGCAACGAGTTATACTCTGATATAGAGATAATGTTTCTAGTCAAACTACAGTTTCCTAATTTAAATACATACATGAAGGGTAGTTCCTAAACTTAGGTTTCTACGGTTAAAACAGCGACTGTCTTCCCGTTTTCAATTCGTAGGTAAATCTCAACTAAAGTCAGTATCCTGCTTATCAGCAGATTTTGCACACCAGTATGTATTTATGTACCACATCCAATATCTAAATCCAATTTTAATATTAGTAGTGAACATGTTGATCAGAAACATATTTGAAGTCGGAGCCTTGCCCATCTTCAATTCCTTCATGTCTGCCTTGTCCATACGACAGTCACGCTTCCAGTGACCCCGTTTGCCACATTTTAGGCAGACATCTTGGGATATGTCCTTTGTCTTCCTAGAAGACTGTGATGATTTTGCCTTTGCCCTTTTTACTCACATCTAGAAGCCTTCGGCCAAGCCTTGGCTTTCTGGGATGCTGAATTAAGATGCGCCTTGCGCTTCTTGCCCTTTTGCAAACTTTGGCTTCGGCTCCTTGAGCATAGCCATTAACTCTCCAAGAGTTTTCTATTGCAAATAATACTTCTAAGACCTACGTATAGATCTATGAAGATCCTTCAATTTCAATATCATACTATAAGAATCTAATTCTTAATTCTGCCAAAGAAATTAAGGAGTCTTTGTGGCAAGCATAATGGATTGAGCACTAAAGTTATCATCACATGAATCTTCTAAATATTATGCTCTACTATTTGCTCAACTCCGGGCTTAGGCTCGAGATGTCACTCTATCAAATAAAGTAACTTCTCGCTCTCCAGGACTATCCTGAGATTTTATTCCCAATTGAAAATTAAAGCCGTTTAAAAATATTTTCACCCATGATTATGTTCTAAATGCTAATCTTTAATTTATCTTGATTGCTATAGTCCAACTATCCAATCAACGATTTTGTGTACTATTAAATATAATGATTATTATAGTCTAACTATATAATCAACTATGATTTAATTGGTTAAATTCAAATATATTGAGTACCATATCCAATTATGTAATCAACTATAATTGAAATAGTTTGAATACATTCCAACTGTTTAATTTAAAACAATGATTAAATATTAGTCCAACTAATATATTTTTATGTATTGACGAAAAATTGAAATGAGCGCGTATTGGGAAGTATCTAAATGAAATTGCAAATTTAATACTTGCCTCCCACTATTTTTCGGCGAGCCTCTAACCCTCTATTGAGTACTCGGGAAACCTTATTTCCTAGTGGGCTAGGATCCCGTTAAATAACACACAACCTTGACTTTGGCCAACAAGCTGTATGATATTTAACTAGGTAGATCTCTAAGATCAATTGGATCCCATCCAATTCCTAGATCCAGTAGGTGGACATCCAAATCTGAAACACATATCTAATATATGCCAATATATCCAATATATTGCCTAACCATTTTCCTCTGAATCAATTAAGCCTTGGCTTTGGCACAACAAACTTAATAATTCTAGTTAAGCGGGACCCATTGACTTTGGAAAGCTTCGTAATCGATGTCGATGGACAAGAAGTGATATTGACTTTGGCCAACAAATCACAACTTGGACAAGACATGTGATATGTTGGACAAGACATGCCAACAAATCACAAGTCACATCATGCGTCACATCATTAGTCATTCTTGTGATGTAAGTCACATCACTTTGAGTGATTTGATGGTTGTCACTTGTGATTGATGGTGGTGGTTGGAAGGCTTAAATGCCTTGTACCTTTTTTGAATTTGGTATATCATTTAATTGATTTTTGAAATCAAGAACAACCAACACACACAACACTTCTTCTCTTTCCCTTGTCCTCCCATTTTTGGCCTTGGGCCAAATTTCTTCTTTCTCCATTTTCTTGCTTGGCCTAGACATGTAAGAAGAAAAGGGAAATTTTGTGGCAAAATTTCCTAGTGCTAGCACACCAAAGGAGTCATCTAAAGGTGATAGGGAAACAAACCCTTGAGCATGGAATCCATTCAAAAGGCTTGGAGCTTAAAGATCATCCATGGAGGGCTTGACCGAATACAAAGGAGCACAAAAGGGACCTTGGCCGAAAAGCTTGAAGATTTTTGTTGTTCCTCGCATCGCAAAAGCCGATCAAAGTGAGTATTCCACAACTTAACTTTGTTGTATTCACACATGTTTTACGCTTAAATCGATATTGGTTTGACCTTAGAAACCCATTACTTTGGGCGTGTGGTTGGTAGTGTGTGCGCTTGGGTGTGTTTTAAAACAGAGATCCAACGAGCGAACCCGAAGCTAAGCAAACGAATAAAGTCCAACAAGGTATTGATTTCTGAATTTTCCCTTCCGTCATCCATTTCCCGTGACTTCCGCAACTTATAAGGCAGTGCCTCCATACGAGACTCATCATCAGGACTTATATGCAAAAATGCAGTGCCTACAATCGCCCCCACTTTGATGGGACTTGTGCAGTGTGTGACAGTGACAATCCTATCAAATTTATGCATGCATTTTTACTTACCTGGCTCGCCAGCTGCTGCTTGACTTGCCTGTTGCTTCGAACTGAGTTGATTTGGTGGTGAGGTGCTGCGACCCCTGAGTTTATCCCTGCAAGATGCTGCGATCTCTAGGAATCACTACCGGACTAAACTGATATTGTGGTGAGGTGCTTCGACCCCTGGGATTTGTTCCCAAACCACCGAATATGAGCCTTGTTCCCTGGGCTTTATTCCCGAACTATGCTGAGTGTGATGGCGAGGTGCTTTTGACCTCTGGGCTTTGTTCCCGAACCATCTGTAGGCTTTGTTCCCGAACTAAATTGATTGTGGGCTTTATTCCCTGGGCTTTGTTCCCGAACTGTGTAGAGAGTGGGATTTGTTCCCAAGCTGCTGAATGTGGGCTTTGTTCCCTGGGCTTTATTCCCGAGCTGTATTGAATATGTGGGCTTTGTTCCCTGACTTTGCTGAATGTGGGCTTTGTTCCCTAACTGTGTAGAGAGTGGGCTTTGTTCCTAAACTATTGAATGCGGGCTTTATTCCCGAACTGTGTAGAGAGTGGGCTTTGTTCCTTGGGATTTATTCCCGAACTGTGTTGACTGTGGGCTTTGTTCCTGAGCTATACTGAATGTGGGCTTTGTTCCCTGGGCTTTATTCCCGAGCTGTGTAGAGAGTGGGCTTTATTCCCGAACTATGTCGACTGTGGGCTTTATTCAATGGGCTTTGTTCCCGAACTTGTGTTGATTGTGGGCTTTATTCCCGAACTGAATTGGCTGTGGGCTTTATTCCCGAACTATTGATTGTGGTCTTTATTCCTGAACTGAATTGATTATGGGCTTTGTTCCCTGAACTTGTGTTGATTGTGGGCTTTATTCCCGAACTGAATTGGTTGTGGGCTTTATTCCCGAACTGAATTGTGGGCTTTATTCCCTAGGCTTTGTTCCCGAACTTGTGTTGACTGTTGGCTTTGTTCCCAAGTTGTACCGAATGTGGGCTTTATTCCCGAAACTACTTGTCTTTGTCACTTTTTCTTTTTCTTCAAAACCTACAAACAAAAACAAAACAAAAAATGCGTGTATGTAACGTGTATGCATGTATGCATGGATGTGTTTCCTATTCCGGTGGGTTAGGTCTTCCTTGTGCTCCTCGGTGCTTCTCGCCTACAAAAATCTTTGATCGCCCCCTAGGTCGGCTTACAATTTCCTTTTGCCGGTTCTTTTCTAGTGATTGTTTAGTTCTCTTTTATCTCATGGCTCAAGTTCTCGGTATCTCCCTTATCCGCGGGGTGATAGACTGGTTGCCCCCAGACTTAGTTTACCCTTTTTCTCTTCTTTACTTGCACTCGGCCAAAGTAGATCATGTGATGTGACGTTCCATATCAACATACTACATTTCCTATTACGAAATAGTCCCAATAGTTATACATATTATCATCCTCAAAGAATGCCTAGTGTCGAAACCAGAGAACCTTCAAAACATTCAATGCAACTCAAATCCAAGTCTTTGAATAAATGATCTAAGCTAGACTCAAAGTGTGTGTGTGCAAAGGTTCTTTTGCAGATTCATCCCCAGGTAAGCTAACTCAATGATTTTGTTTCAAAATTGTGGTCAATGGGTCAAACCAACCTAGATGTCTCAATTATGCCTCCAGTTGCTTTTCTGTGCTCAATGTGTTATGGTTTTCTTTCTCTTTTGTCTCTTTTTTTTTTCTTTTCATTTTGAACTTCTTTTTTTTGTTTTTTTTTTGTTTTTTTTTTCAACACACCTACCCTTTAAGGTAGCATTTCTCCTCATAGTGGTCCTAATACTCGCCCATGGGTAGCTTCACGCTTATCGGTTATAGGTGGTTCAATTATGTTCTTTAGAGACTTTTCTTTTATTTTCAACCATTCAACACATCATAACACAAGCAAATCAGGATATACATTTAGGCGAACAGTCATTCACCGACCTACAATTTCTTCAACTAGTCACTTCGCTAACTACTCAGGTTTTCACTGGTAAGAACCATAATCAAGTGTTTACGAGTCTAACATAGATCAATTACCCAAAGTATCAGGTAAAAGCACATCAAGAGTTTATCGTTTATAAGATTTTACCCTAAAGTAATCAATTTCATCATCGGACTTATGTCTAACCATTAAGGACTAAAAACAAACAATTTTTCTTTTTTTTTTTTCTTTTTTTTCACAGTGGTCTTTCTATCATTGCCATGAATTTTTCTGTTTCTCGGTTTCCTTTTCCCCGATATCCATGTTTGATAAACTCTTCTTGACAAGTCTTCTTTTATCTCTAACCCAACAGATATCTATGATGGCTTTTAAGACACATGGGTTAACATGATGCGTGTATGCATGAGATGCATGAAATGCGTGCGATACATGAGATATAATATGCATGTGTTAATCAAAAGCATAAATGGGCAACTTTTATGAGATATATGACTATGGTTCATATGCGGGTTTATAGGAGTGTAGACAACGGCTCCCGTTGGCGAAGGATTGCCCACAACTAGGTCTCCCCACTCAAGGGTTCGGACGACCAAGTGAGCGCACCTTTTTTTATACGCTAAGGTACGTGCCAACAAGTGATGATACATGAATGACTGTCAAATGGATTTCTTATTGAAGATTCCACAGAGGCAGGGTGGAGCAAACTCTCTTAAATACACAAGCCTCTTAGGCTCTTATCGCCTTGGTGACAGGAATAACCAATAGGTCCTCCAAATTAGTCCATCACGGTAAGCTTCGGGTAAATGATTATCTAGGTGCCTTCACAGCTTTTCCCTTCAGCTATAGAAAGGCAGTGAATGAGGGAAGACACCAAACCATTACCTAGCTTTAATAATGCCTTTAATTAAACCCCTTTCAACCCACGATAGACACGGTTAACTAAAGCACAAATCATAAACATTACAAGACATTATTTCGGGGCCGATTCTCTATCCACAGTGGAGTCGCCATACTGTAGGACACAGAAATTAGCGACGCTGTTCCAGGCTCACGGCCCGATTAGGAGTACGGAGTAGCCCATGGGGGACTAAGCCGGAGTAATAAAATGGAGTCGCCACCCAGTGTGAACTGGGAAATGATTTAAGGCGGCACTCACCCCTCAGAAGGGAAGACCTCAAACCTTTGGGTTCAGAATGGTCCTTTACTTATGCCACTTGTAATAAACGGATTCACGCAATAATATAACCAAGTCTACGCAACATACACATGCAAGAATAACCTATATCTATGTTTGCATACAACCTATATCTAAGTTCACATACAACCTATATCTAAGTTTGCATACAACCTATATCTAAGTTCGCATACAACCTATATCTAAGTTTGCATGCATAAAAGTAAATGAAATAAGAGTGAGCACACAATCCCATGAACATATGCGTGAACGTTTCCTCAAACGGTACGTGGAGTTGTATTCCAAGTACAGACCGGACTACCATCCATTCAGATTCAGCTACAGAATTTATGTATGGGTTTCCATCCGATATACCACGAGAGGCAACACTCAAGCATTAACACAACACAATCATTAACCCAAGTTGACATATATGAAATATGATAATGCATATAAATATAAATAACCATAGAGAACAAAACAAATGTAGAATAATAAAACAACAATAAACGGAAATTAAATGCGAAATAATAAAAGACTAATAATGCGAAATAAATGCGGAATAATAAATATGTGACCAAAGAACTTGGCCGTTTTCAATGTAGGACTTCGCATACCTGGTTGGACGTATTCCACGTCCAACCGAGCATGCCGTTTCCAGGACGACAAAATAAAATATAACAAAGGGTGCTCCCAGGTCTTACTTTTTTAGTCGCTCTTTGAAGTGCGTTACGTGGTCGTCGGAATGGTTAACGCTCCGCAACATTTCCGGTTCACTGGTTCAATATTTCCCTTCATTATTTCGCTGTTTTGGGCTGCTATTTCCTGTATTTTACTGCTGTTTAGGGACTATTTCGAGCTGTTTTCTGGACTGTTTTACGGTGTAGTTTGGGGGCTGTTTTGTGGATTGTTTTAGGGTGCAGTTTGGGGGGCAGTTTATGGACTTTTTTTGCTCAATGTTTTAGGCTTGGTGGGGGCTGTGTACTTGGGTCTAGGGTTTATTTTTTTGTTGGTTATTGAAAGGCTTTAGGGTATGTTATTTTGGTCGGTCAATAGGGCAGTTTGTTGTTTCTAGTGGCTTAGTTGTGTTTGTAGAGTGTGTACGTGTGTCAACAAATGTCGTGTGTGTTGTTAGGTTTATGTGTGTCTTCGTGAATATGTGCAGTACCAAATGTGTTTGACGTGTGTGAGTGGGTGCGTTTACGTGGCTAGTGTGTGGAGCCGTGATTGTGTGCAAGATGTTTGACTATCGTGCATGGCTTTGATTTGTTCGGCTGATTGAGTGGCAGTGTGAGAAGGGGGTGTGTGTGTATGTGTCAAGTATGGTGTCACAGCTTTAGGGTTTGGCTTTTTGTATAGAGAGGAGAGAGGGGCTGTTAGATTAGGGTTTCTGTTGGTTCGTGTGGGTTAGATGGCAGGCTTTAGGGACGTGAGGTCTGCTAGTTTTTTTATTTATTGTGAGTGTATGAGTCTTTTTGTGAGTGGCTGTGCGTGAGTTAGTTTATGTTTGTGTGATGGAGAGAATGTAAGAGTGATGGTCGTGAAGAAAGAAGAAGCATTAGGGTTTCATCTTTGTGAAGGACTGCCGAGTGTTTAAGGGAAGATGAGAGATCAGAGCTACTAGGGTTTTTAGTTCGGTCCATTGCCGAGTGCTTGTATGTTACAGGTGGGAGAGAGAGTGATGATGAGTGGAGAGAGGCTAGGGGGCTCTTTTGTTTTGTTGAGTCAAGAGAGAGGTGAGATCGGGCTGTGTTTGTGGAGAGAGGAGAGAGGCCCTAGGGTGTATTGGTTTTCATGCGTGAGTGTAGAGATGGAGAAGAGAGGCTCTAGGGTTTTGTGGTTGTGTTTTTGAAAGGGAATAGGGTGTACTGCCGAGTGATTAGAGAGCTGTGTGTTTGTGTCTGGGCATGAAAGTCTAGCTAGGGAAGAGAGGGTGTGGTTTATGTCTATTTTTATAGGAGAGTGTTAGGGTTGTCCTTATTTGGGTAGGAAAGAAATCATGAAATTATAGGGGATATCTTTTAATTAGTGTGTTACAAGGAAAAGATCCCTTCAATTAGGAAGGTGATTTGTTTTAGTTTGGGAAAGAGATTTATGGGATTTGATTTGATTTATTTAGTTTAGGCATGTGATTTGATTTGATTTATTTAAATTAGGAAGGTGATTTGGTTTGATTTATTTAATTTGGACATGTGTTTTATTAATTTAGGCATGTGATTTATTTAAATTAGGAAGGTGATTTATTTAGATTTTAACATGTGTTTAATGTGTTGGATATTTTTGGAGGGGATTTGGTAGGCCTGGGCGTGTGGAGTTTGGTCCTTTTGTGGGCTTTGGGCGTGTGGTTGGTAGTGTGTGGGCTCGGGTGTGTTTTAAAACAGAGATCCAACGAGCGAACCCGAAGCTAAGCAAACGAATTAAGTCCAACAAGGTATTGATTTCTGAATTTTCCCTTCCGACGTCCGTTTCCTGCGACTTCCGCAACTTATAATGTAGTGCCTCCATACGAGGCTCATCATCGGGACTTATATGCAAAAATGCAGTGCCTATAATCCTTCTCAGCTTGTTATAAATGGAAGGCTTGGTGCCCTTAATGATCATCTTAATCTGGTCCTTCTCCGAGGGTCGTGTCTGCATCTTCAAGAGCTGACTTCTCCAGCAATCTACGTAATCTTTGAAGGTCTCTTCTAGCTTCTGTTTGGTGTTTCTAGGTCCCGGAGTGACAAGTCTATCTCCATGTTTGTGACATATTGGTTCCGAAAGGCCTCCGCTAATGCCCTATAGTCATCCCTTACCTTTTTCTCCAGGCCATGATACCATACTACGGGCGCCCATTCCAATGAAATCTCGAACATCTTTTGCACCTGATACTTCGACAAGCCCACTGAACTCATCACTGAAACATATTATCGAAGGTGGACCCTAAGATCTTCTTTTCCATTGGACTTGGCCATGTCAGACATCTTAAACTGGGGAGGCAGCTGTTCTTCGAAAGTCATTGCATCACAGTCTGACAGATCTTCATATTTTCCCTTCCTCTTGAGGGTAACTGACTTACTTCTTCTATGAGTTTCTGTAACTCTGCCTGAGGCCTGGCTATCCTTCCCGTGGCATACTCAGCCATGTCATCATCAAAAATAGGGATTTCTTCGCTCACCCTATTCGAGGGCTCCTCACGCCTTCCATTCCCGTTATTTTCTGTTCCCACTGAGCGGGGTGCTGTCAAATTAGCCATATCGTTGGTCAAAGCTTGTGATGTTGGTCTCCAATTGATCCATGCGGGAATCTTCTCTGCCTGACGTATCCATGCTTGCTAACCTCTTCTTGACAAGTCTTCATTCTTCTCTAACCCAACGGATATCTATGATGGCTTTCAAGACAAGGGGTCAGCATGATGCGTGTATGCATGCGATGTATATGGTTATCAAAACAACATATACCATTCCGACTTTATTCCTCCCGCACTTGTGGTAAGTCTATTTCTATCCTAGGTATAGCTTATTTTATGCACCAATGTGTGGTACACAAAATCATTCTCTCTTATGCTGCAGAGGTGAACCTTGGCTACCTCAGTCCCTTTTCATCAGTAGAAGACAAAGACCGCCCATTTACAATATTGACTAAGCCTATTATGGGGATCGTGCCATTGTCTAGAAATGACGAATTGGGCCCTTGGTAATCACTGGTGTGGCGGAGTTGGACTTGGAGATATCCAAAAGTATACAAATATGCCATAACAAGGCGTACCCTTCATGGATGAAAGCCAGTGCAGATATCGTACTCATGCATCTGTCATATTCGGATCATGTTTTGACCTTCTAAGCCCATCAAGGTATTCATACAAGTTGGCCCGTTATCATTTTAAAAGGTCAATCAGATTATCGCGAGGTGTAAACTTGTCCCAGTTGAAAAGGCCCAACAGGTTTACACTTTTGCGATAAGGTGGGTAAATAACTTCAAATGATATGGGGCCCAAACACAAGGTGGTCCATCGTCACTTTGAAAACTTTTGGCCAAAGCATCATAAGATACAAACTCGTCCCAGTTTAAGTGGCCCAACAAGTTCTTATCTATGACGAGAAGCCCAAATGGATCCAAGTGATAATGGGCCCAAACACAAGCATGTGGGTAGCTTCTATAGGGCATATGACTATGGTTCGTATGTGGGATTACAAGGGTATGGATTAAGGCTCTGATCGGTGAAGGGTTGCACACAACTAGGTCTCCCCACTCAAGGGTTCAAGCGACCAAGTAAGCACGCCTTTTTTATACCTTAGGGTACGTGCCAACGAGTGATGGTTATCATCACATAAAGTGTTGGACAATTATGACCCATAACGTCACTATTTGTACAGATCATGGTGTTGTTGTACAAATTAACTATGTGACAAAGAAGGTTGCACTCTTATCATATGTGATTAGATCACCTAGATATATAAATGATAGGAGGTCCCTATGATTTGTTCCTGGACGGAAAATGATATGAGACAGTATCAGTCCACGAAGGATAAATCATTAAATATCCATAGTCAGAGTATAATCGAGATTGGACATCGATAAATACGTAAAAGACTAGTATTACACTTGTGCGCGTTGTGATGGCACGACATAGTTCTCATATATTTGGGTATAGGATACTTATGCAAGTGTATTAGGAGGTTGTGTTTTACCGATGGTACGGGAAATAGCTTCGCTATGGATAGACCCCCTCAGAATTCCATTGGTAGTATGACTATGTGTCTATGGAAGTCCGAAATCAGGGTAGGTGTATTCGGTCTTAACTTGAGACTTGCACCGCTAATACTTGCGACAATCAATATACTTTGGTTGCGGTCGTCCAGGGCTTTAACAGGTTCTGTGTACGCCAATGCTGGGTATATTGAGAATCGTAGTGTGTTGGGTGTGATGTCAAGATGGAAGTGTCACTCCAGTCATATGGAGATGATGGTCACGTAGGATACGGGACTGGTTCTCTTAAATGCTGCAGCTATCGGGATAAAATGGCAAGGTCATGTTTATCCGATTATAGAGACTAGTTACCAGACATCCGACATGTGCTTCGTACGGGGCAGACACAATTCCAGCCCCAGGCCTAGCACGTGATCATCTGATACTGAACAGAAATACGAAATACTACGTATACTATGCCTGATACAGATCCTTTATTCATGTAAGGATATTTCCGGAGAATTGGGAAGGCATGGCGCTTTGCTAGAGGCCAACCTTGTCTTGTAAATCGGTATAAACGTAGTACTTGGTACTTACGTGTTCGGATAGTCCGACGACCGAATGTACTGCCAACATATCCGGGGATCTCATGGGTCGCTTCCCAAAGATTCACCGATGACTTATGACTCGCACTCTAAATTAATCTGGGATTAATAGAAGAGACAGAAAATTAATCTGGGATTAATTACAGAGATACTTTATCTGGGATAAAATATCAATTAAAGAGAGATAACGATTAATTTGGAATTATTCGATAAATTAATATATTTGATATATTAAACGAAATTGGATTTCGACGCGGAATTAAAATTAGATTTTAATTCGGGCGAACGAATTAATTTAGAATTAATTCGTTAGCGATGCGAATAGTGATTTCGCTAGGCGTAATCATTTAATTACGACGCAACAGAAAATTCGTTAATTTGGAATTAGCAAACCCGAGCTCGGGATTGTTTGCGAGGGCATTCGCATTTTGAATTCGAGTGTGGCACGCAAGTCAAATCAAGCATCAAATCATTAGTCGCCTCAAGCGTCAAATCACTTGTCACTTTGAGTGATGTGACTTGACAACTTGATTGATAGATGTGACTTGATGGGAGCTGTTGAAAAGCTTTTTGAAAGCTTGAAAGACATTTACTATTATTATAATAGGTGTTTGACTTTTGATTTTGGTATTAGATACACAAAATTAAAACAACAACTTCACTTCTTCTTTCCTTCACTCACGCCCAAATGGGCATTTTTCTCTCCTATGGTTTGCTCACTGCCGAGCAGTGAAGGGAAGCTTGAGTGGTGATTTTTTGTGGCAAAAATCATAAGAGATAGCACTCCGAGAGACATGCGAAGGTGATAGGGAAGTCCACCCATGAGCCGGGAATCATTTGACGAAGCTTGGAGCTCAAAACTTGGAGGTAAAAACCGAAAACAGTGGACTGCTACACAGCTCACTGTCGAGCATGGAGGGAGCAGAAAATCAGTTTTTGTTGCTTGCCGCATCGCCCAACCGATCGATGTGAGTATTCCGTAACTTCATTGATTTGTATTCACACATATTTCATGCTTATTATGATCTTGGGACCTTAATAGAAACCAACAATGGCATCTAGAGCAAGGTTTGAGCATTAAATGTTTAGGGCTTAAAATTTGGGTAAAATTGATTTGAGCATATTTGGATGAAATTGGATGTTTGAGTATGCTTAATTAATGATAACATGGTGTTATGCATTGTCAATTTGATGAATTTTGAATTGGACAAATTTTCCCCAATTGACTTAGCTTGGCCGAAAGTCACCATTGCCCTATTTGTCTTGGATTTTGATTTTTTGTTCATTGGATGTGTTGGAAATCATTTGGGGATATTGATTTAATTTGAATTGAATTAATTGGATTGAATTTGATTTGGACACAAATCCCCTCCCTTGGCCGAGACATATGTAGCATGTATATTGGTTTTGATTTTAATCAAAATGTGTTGGACATGTGATGATGTAATTGAGCATGATTAGTTGTGTTAATTGATGTTTAGAAATGTTAATTTGGGTGATTAATCATGTTTTACACTTTTGTTAATTAAATGTGAAATTGGATTTTTATGTTTAATTAAATTGGGCCTTAAAATTGGATTTGGGCTTTAATGTTGTAAATGGGCTTATTGGGCTTTGTTGTACAAAGTTGGGTTTAGGAAAAATTGGTTGGATCCAATTGGGCCCAAAACCGCATCCATAAAGCCCAAATGCGACTTAATGGACCTTTAAAGTTTAATTGGGCCTAATGGGCCTAAATTGATTTCTGGGCTTATTGGGTAACTCACAGATTGGATTTTGGTTATTCGGTTTGACCCGAGTTGACCAAAAGTCCACGCCTTAAGAAATTAATTAAAAGCCCATTGGACTTTAATTAAATTGACGTTGGACGTTAATCGGGCTTTGAGACCCGTTGCAATTAAATTTGGAATTTAAGTTGTAAAAGTTCATTAATAAAGTGTGATATTTAATTTGGAATTAAATAAGCGAATTAGAATTAAATGCATTTTGAATTGGATTTAATTATGTAGTTTAATTTAATTCGAGAATTCGTACTTTGAGTACTTATTCGCAAAACGAGTTTGACTCGAACAAAATCAAATCGTTGTTTGAACATTGGATGATCACTAATTATCAGATTAATTAATTTGATTAGATTGATTGATAACATGCTTGTGTGAATACATGGTTGCGATGCATGAATAATGTATATCGGATGGATATTAGAAGGGTGGGACAATTTTAGAAATTGTTATAATAAATTTGATTTATTAATTGGACTTGCGAGTCCAGCCTTATACCTCCATATTCTTTGTATTCTCTTCTCACCTATTCCCCTCAATGTAAATGAGGTTTCTTTAGAAGTGTAGTGTAACAGGTAGAAGAAATATTTGTGCTAGCGAGAGAGGGAAAATGGAGAGATTTGATCTAGGATCAATGTGTAAAGTATCCATCCGCATATCATTATTATTATTATACGCGCTTTATTATGTATTTAGAAAGCATGTTTAAGGGTGTATGATGATGATACCTTAACAAAGATAATAAATTGGTTGCCAATTTGCACTGCACGCGAAAAACCTTCAAACAATATGAAGCGTTTTTCCTTCATTGAGTGATTCTCACTCAAGATCCGAGACTGGCATTGGCTTGGGCCAAAGTAAAGGCCTTTGTCCGTCGAGGATGTGTTTGAATCACGAAGGCTTTGTTACATATTGGTGTCTTGTCCAAGTTGTAGTTTGTTGGCGAAAGTCAAGACCACTTCTTGTCCATCGACATTGATTACGAAGCTTTCCATGGTCAATGGGTCGCGCTTAACTGGGATCACTAAGTTTGTTGTGCCAAAGCCAATGCTTAGTTGATTCAGAGGAAAAGGTTAGGTAATACTTGGATGTATTGGCATCTATAAGATATATGTTTTTCGGACTTGGATGTCCCCCTACCGGATCTAGGAATTGGATTGGATCCAATCGATCTTAGAGATCTACCTAGTTAATTATCATACAATTTGTTGGCCAAAATCAAGATTGTGTGATATTTAACGGGATCCTAGCCCACTAGGAACAACGGTTTCCGAGTACTCGACAGAGGGTTAGAGGCTCGCCGAAAAATAGTGGGAGGCAAGAATTGAATTTGCAATACTCGTTTAATTACTTGCCATACGCGCTCGAACAAATATCATTCGTCGTTATAAATTAAATGTTAGTTGAACTAATATTTAAATGTTGTTTTAATAAATAGTTGGACTATATTCAAACAATTCATTATAGTTGATTTTATAATTGGATTATGTAATCAATATAAATGATTTTAATCTATTAAATTATAGTTAATTAAATAGTTGGACTATTGTAATCATTATAATAAATAGTACCTAAATCATTGATTAAATAGTTGGACTATTAAAATCAAGATAAAAGTGAAAGATTGACATTAAAATATAATCCTAGGGAAAATGTATTTAAATGGTTTAATTTTCAAATTGGGAATAAATTTCAGGATGGTCCTGGAAAATAATAAGTTACTTTATTTGATAAAATAACATATTAAGCCTAATCCCGGAGTTGAGCAAATAGTAGAGCATGATCTTTGGAAGTTCATGAAATGATAACTTAAGTGCTTAATCCATTAAACTTATCAGTAGACTCCTTAATTTCTGAATCAGTACTAAAGATTAGATCCTTAAAGTATGATAATGAAATTGAAGGATTTTCTTAGATCTTAGAAGTACTAAAATTGCAATAATAACTCTTGGAGAGTTAATGACTATTCTCAATGAGATAAAGTCAAAGTTTGCAATTAGGCAAGTAGCGCAAGGCGCACTTTATTTCGATATTCTAGAAGGCCTAGGCTAGGCCAAAAGCTTCTGGAATGTGGAAAAGAGCAAAAGGCAATATCATTATAATCTTCTAGGAAGATAAAATGACATATCCCTAAATGTCTGCTTAAATGTGGCAAACGGGATCGCGGAAGCGTGACTGCCGTTTGGACAAAGCAGACATGAAGGAATTGAAGAATGAGCAAGGCTCTGACTTCAAATATGTTTGTCATAATTATGTTCATTACTAGTATTGAATTGGATTTTAAATACTTAGTGTGGTACATAAATATATATTGATGTTCAGAATCTGTTTTGAACATCATACTGACTTCCATCGAGATTAATCTGCGATTTGGAAACGGGACGAAAGTCGCTATTTTAACTATAGATACCTAATTTTAGGAACTACCCTCGGGTGTGTACCTAAAATTGGACACTGTTATAATGTAACTAGTTTGACTAGAAACATTATCTTATATCAGTGTTTAACCCGCTTGCGGTGAGCCTTTATATTCTAGAACACTAAAGTGTTTTTATTATATAAAGATGATATTGAGATAAACACATTAGATGTGAATAACAGAATTTATATTTTGAATATAAATAAATCTCAAATATATAACATGACAAACAAATAGCTCAAACTGATTTGATCAAAACAACTAATTGTGGCATTGTTGTCTGGGACACAATTAAACAAGACTCGTATATCCACACATTCTTCGAAGAGTGGGTACTAGGACTGATTTGATTCCAATCAAATAAAGTCTAAGAATCTAGTTTATTGGCAATGTGCCTAAAATACTCTTTACTTGGTAAAAGTGAAAGTGCCACCATCTGTAGCCCTAGTTCATAGTGAAGCAAGTGGGCCTATGTCTAGTTAGCTAGGCTAGGTGGATATGAATATTTCGTGACCTTACGGATGTGGGAACGCGTTATGGTTATGTTTTTCTTTTGAAGAACACAAATCGGAAACTTTTAAAGTTTCGACACGAAATACGAACAGATCGGCTAAAGTATTAAACCGCCATGGTAAGACCGTAATGGAAATTACTTAAGCAATAAGTTTCTCAAATACTTGAAAGAGTAAAGTATTCTTTCAAAAGACGACTCCTCCCGGAACACGTCAGTTTGACGGTGTGTTGAGTAACCGAATTTTGTTAGACATGATAAGGTTAATCATGAGTCGCTCTGAGCTACCATTTCCTTCAAAGGATAAACATTAGTAGTGCAGAACTTATTTAGAATAAGGTTCCATACAAATCTGTTTGACAGATTTCATATTAGATATGAACGGGAAAGAAACCGGGTTTCTCATTCCTGAAAATTTAGGTATGCTAGGAATGTTTTTGGATGATACCAAACTAAAACCCAAATTGTATAAATGCCAATTGTAGGTTATCCTAGGGATACCAAAGTATAGTACTTATACGACACATATGAGAACAATGTAATTGTCGCTCACCATGCGGTTTTCCTAAGAGGAATACCGATATGCAGTGGTAAGTGGGAGGATAGTAAAACTCGATGAAAATCGGAGTAATACTATTCAAGGCATCGATTCCTAATGGAACACAAATAGTTCATCAAGGATGAAACTATACCATAATATTTGAATGCACAAGAACCACGTAGGTTGGAGAGAGTCAGAAAACGACCTAGGGTATGAGTTTCTGATATCACCTCATAAAGATGTCAATCTTATTGAGGTATACCAACTGACTACGTATGAGGCAGTGATACAAGATATGACTCCCAATTATGACAAAGTGTCATGAGTCCGAAATGGATTCCATGTAAATCAACCAAGTTTAGAACTAGTTGATGTACCGCAAGGCATTGTGCCCAATGGTACTTTATAAGTCTTCAAGAAAGACATACTGGATGGCAACATATCAACGTTCTAAGCTAGGCTTGTAACGGAAAGGTATCGTTAGCAACATTGTGTTGACTACGATTCAACCTTTTACCTATTGCCACGGTAAATCCATTTGGATAATGCTTGCTAAAGCTGCATGTTTCATTTATGAAATACGTCAGCTTAATGGCAAAATCGCTTTCCTGAGAAGGAAACCTTTTGGAGGATGTTTACAACATCCTGTCGATTTTGTCGTACCAAAACTAGCAAACGAGGTTTGCGGGTTATTCGATCCATATTTGGAATTGAAGCAAGCATATGTTCTTGGAATTATCGTTTTGATGTAATCATAATGTTTATGATTTAATTCAAAATGAAAAGATTCTTGTGTATATAAGAAGGTTAGTGGGAGCGCACTGACAGTGGCTATCCTATAAATAATGATAATACGTCATTTCTTGGAAATCATATTCCCATAATAACAATCGGTGAAAGCTTGGCTTTCGAGAAAAACTCTCCGAGAAACCGTACATTGAAAAATGTACGCGACCTGGTGTCTCATACCCTTTGAGCATATGGATTCACAAACAGGCCAATCCAAGTGATAGTCATTGGATTGATGTTAAGAACATACTTAGTATCTTAGAGAACTAATGATGCTGTCTTAATCTATGGAGAAGGAGAACTTGAAGTGACTGGGATCACTGTAGCAAGTTTCCAAACCGATAAAATGACTATAAGTCGCAAACGGTACTACAAAGTTTCAATAACGGTACAGTGAGCTGGAAATATTCCAAGCAAGATACTGTTACCGAATAAACAACAAATGCGAGTTATTGCTGTAGCTGAGGCAGCAATAGAAGCTTTATGGGTCGATAAATAAATCTAATTAGATTAGATATTGTTCGGTTAGCTGCTGAGCTAGGCGTCAGCACAGGCTAAAGAATTAATGGTCTCATCAACGAGTTCAGATACATACTTCGACTATTCATCTAATTCGTTCGGATCATACATCGTGGCGATTTGATGATCGAATAAATCGCATCAGATGATAATCATACAAATCCGCTGACGAAAGCCTTTCTCAGCAGTTTGAGCCACCGTACATAGTTCCGGTGTAAGACACTCGAGTGACTGGCTATAGGCCAAGTGGGAGATTGTTGGACAATTATGACCCATAGCATCACTATTTGTACAGATCATGGTGTTGTTGTACAAATTAACTATGTGACAAAGGAGATTGCACTCTTATCATTTTTTATTAGATCACCTAGATATATAAATGATAGAAGGTCTTTATGATTTGTTCCTGGACGGAGAATGATATGAGACAGTATCAGTCCACGAAGGATAAATCATTAAATATCCCTACTCAGAGTATAATCGAGATTGGACATCTATAAATACGTAAAAGACTAGTATTACACTTGTACGCGTTGTGAGGGCACAACGACATAGTTCTCATATATTTGGGTACAGTATACTCATGCAAGTGTAATAAGAGGTTGTGTTTTACCGATGGTACGAGAAACAGCTTCGCTCTGGATAGACCCCCTCGGAATTCCATTGGTAGTATGACTATTTGTCTATGGAAGTCCGAAATCAGGGTAGGTGTATTTGGTCTTAACCTGAGACTTGCACCGCTAATACTTGCGACAATTAATATACTTTGGTTGCGGTCATCCAGGGCTTTAACAGGTCATGTGTATGCCAATGCTGGGTATATTGAGAATCGTAGTGTGTTGGGTGTGATGTCAAAACGGAAGTGTCACTCCAGTCAAATGGAGAAGATGGTCACGTTGGATACGGGACTGGTTCTCTTAAATGCTACAGTTATCGGGATAAAATGACAAGTCATGTTTATCCGATTATAGAGACTAGCTACCAGACATCCGACATGTGCTTCGTACGGGGCAGACACAATTCCAGCCCCAGGCATAGCACGTGATCATCCGATACTGGACAGAAATACGCAATACTACGTATACTACGCCTGATACATATCCTTATTTTTGTAAGGATATATCCGGAGAATTGGGTAGGCATGGCGCTTTGCTAGAGGCCAACCTTGTCTTGTAAATCGGTATATACGTAGTACTTGGTACTTACGTGTTCGGATAGTCCAACGACCGAATTTACTACCAATATATCCGGGGATCTCATGGGTCGCTTCCCAAAGATTCACCGATGACGTATGACTCGCACTCTAAATTAATCTGGGATTAATAGAAGAGAGAGAAAATTAATCTGGGATTAATTGCAGAGATATTTTATCTGGGATTTAATATCAATTGAAGAGAGATAACGATTATTTGGAATTTATCGATAAATTAATATATTTGATATATTAAACAAAATTAGATTTCGACGCAGAATTAAAATTATATTTTAATTCGGGCGAACGAATTAATTTAGAATTAATTCGTTAGCGACGTGAATAGTGATTTCGCTAGGCGTAATCATTTAATTACGATGCAACGGAAAATTTGTTAATTTGGAATTAGTCAAATCAAGCGTCAAATCATTAGTCGCATCAAGCGTCAAATCACTTGTCACTTTGAGTGATGTGACTTGACAACTTGATTGATAGATATGACTTGATAGGAGTTGTTGAAAAGCTTTTTGAAAGCTTGAAAGACATTTACTATTATTATAATAAGTGTTTGACTTTTGATTTTGGTATTAGATACACAAAATTAAAACAACAACTTCACTTCTTCTCTCCTTCACTCATGCCCAAATGGGCATTTTTTCTCTCCTCTAGTTTGCTCACTGCCGAGCAGTGAAGGGAAGCTTGAGTGGTGATTTTTTCTGGCAAAAATCATAAGAGCTAGCACTCCTAGAGACAGGCGCAGGTGATAGGGAAGTCCACCCATGAGCCGAGAATCGTTTGACGAAGCTTGGAGCTCAAAATTTGGAGGCAAAAATCGAAAACAGTGGACTGCTACACAGCTCACTGCCGAGCATGGAGGGAGCAGAAAATCAGTTTTTTTTTGTTTGCCGCATCGCTCAACCGATCGATGTGAGTATTCCGCAACTTCGTTGATTTGTATTCACACATATTTCATGCTTATTATGATCTTGGGACCTTAATAGAAACCAACATAAAGATCCGTCTCCTTGAGTGAAAGCGACTTCACGATACATGACGCCATCGGGGTAAGAAGGATATGCAAAATATATGAGACTTGGGTAACTAAAGCCAAAGCCACAAACACTACAAGGCATTGTTTTGGGGCCGATTCTCTATCCCTAGTGGAGTCGCCATCTATAGGAGCGAAGCAGGGTTTACCGCTATGCCTATGATGTTTGGAAGCCACGACACATTTGGGCTTGCAGCCCGTAGAGACTATGGAGTAGCCAAATGGGACTAAACTGGAGAATAAATGAGTCGCCACCCAGTGTGAACTTGGAAAGATTTAAGGCCGCACTCACCCCTCGCAAGGAAATACCTCAAACCGTTGGGTTCGGAATGGTCCCTAACTTATGCCAGTATAATGGACGGGTTCACATATTGGTATAACCAAGTCTTAATGCAATTCATGCACAAAAGCGAATAAAAATGTAATAACATACCCGCATCAAAAAAATAATTACAATAACGTAGTTCCAAAGCATATTACATTAAGAAATGCGATCATGAAAATTATAATAAACAATCAAAAGCAGGAAAAAAAATGTCAATAATAAATGTAAATAATTATGGGGGTTAATCATGCACATACGAGTATTTCCCGAGTGGTACGTGGAGTTGTATCCTAAGTACAGACCGCACTACTGTCCATTTGGATTCGGTTACGAAATTTACGTCTGGATTTCCATCCGATATACCGCAAGAGATAATAACAAACATAATCATCAATGCAATGTAAACAGACATAAAGAATAGACGCGAAATAATAAAATAACGTTAAATATACGAAAAGATACAAAATAAAATAAAGGCGAAATAATAAAGTAATGATCAATAGACAAAAGATAAATAACAAAATGCCAAAGAAAGAAAATATGTGACCAAAAATTTGGCCGTCTTTGATGTAGGACTTCACCTACCCAGTTGGACGTATTCACGTCCAGCTAGGCATGCAGCGTCCGAAACTATAAAATAATTATGATAAGGGTGCCCTCAGGTCTTACCTTTTAAGTTGCTTTCTCGTAAGTGTTTTAGGTCGTCGTCAGAAGGATCGCTGGTTCACTGTTTCTGCTTGCCATTTCACTGTTTCTGCTCACTGTTTTGCTATTTTCTGGTTATTGTTTTATTATTTTTTGGTTACCGTTTGTCAGTTTCATGACTGTTGTTTTGGTTGTTTTGGCTGCTGGTTTTTGGTTGTTTTGGCTGATGTTTTTGGTTGTTTTTTGGGGCTATTTTTTGGTTGTTTTTCTTCGGTGATTCTGGTTATTTTTCCTTCGGTTTTTTGGTTTTGTTTTTTGTTGCGCTTTTGATTATTTTTAGGGCTTTTTTTTTTCTCTCAATTTTTTGGTTGTTTTGGCTCATGTTTTGATTGTTGTTTTGGGTGATTGGTTGGTTGACTATCTTGGTCTCAGTTTCCTTGTTGTTTTTTTGGTGGTTGGCTTCACTGTTTCGGTGATTCTTTGTTGTTTTTTTGGGTGATTTTTCTTTGGTTTTTTCGGTTATGTTGTTTTTGGTGGTGGCTAGGGTTTTTTCTTTGATGGTTGCCGTCCAAGTCTTCTAAAAAGAATAAACGAGTCTCCTTTTTATAATGATTTGAAGGGATTTCCAAATAGGGAAACATCATGGAAATTTGGGAATTTTCTGTCAAATTATTTAAGGAATAAAATCTCACAAATTTGGAGATGAGGAGATCTCAAATCTTGTTAAATTGGTAGGATCGGATCCCAAAATCTCATTGAATTGGAAAGTGATTTTATGAGAGGATTTGCATGGATTGCATGGGCTTTGGGCGTGCATAGTGGGTCATGGGCTGCATAGGTCGAAGGTGCAAGGGTATAATGGATTGCATGGGCTGCATGGTGGGTCCGAGGCTAAGGTTTGAAATAGTGGCTGACTGACGAATCTGAGGCTGGCTAGTGGGTCCGAATCATTGAGGTGCTAATTTTGGAGGTTTTCCTTCCTTCCAGCATTCATTTTCGCAACATCCGTAACTTTTCAGGTAGTGCCTCCATACACAAGGCTCATCATCGGACTCATGTAAAAATTCAATGTCTACAACAGGTTTTCCTCCAGTAAGTTCGGGGCAGGGTGTATACTGTTAGACATTATGTCCCATAGCGTCACTGTTTGTAAATGATATTGTATTATTGTACAAAATTAACTATGTGATTATGAAATTGCCTTTTGCCGTTTTGTAATATTATTTACTTTGACTAATAAATGGCGAAAGTCCATATGATTAATACTGGATTGAGATGATATGAGACAGTATCAATCTATAAAAGTTTAATCATTAAATATCCCTAGTCGGAGTATTATCGAGATTGGACATCGATAATGCGGAATAGACTAGTATTGCGCTTGTGCACGTTGTGAGGGCACAACAGCATAGTTCTCATATATTTAAGTATTGGATACTTATGCAAGTGCAATAGGAGGTTGTGTTTTACCGATGGTACGGAAAACAGCTTCGCTCTGGATAGACCCCGCGGAATCCCATTGGTAGTATGTCTGCGTGTCTATGGGAGGCCGCATCAGGGTAGGTGTATATGGTCTTAACCTGAGACTTACATCGCTAGTACTTGCGACAATCGGTAAACTTTGGTTTTGGTGGTTGGGGACCCTAACCGGTTCTGTGTACACCTCTTCTGGGTTTATCGAGAATCGTAGTGTACTGGATGTGATGTCAAGATGGAAGTATCGCTTCAGACATATGGAGGTGATGATCACGCAGGACACAGAACTAGTACTCTATAAAAGGTTGCAACCGTCGGGACAATATGACTAGGTCAGGATTGTCTGATTTAAAGAGACTAGCTGTTTGATGTCCGATATATGTTTCGTACGGGGCAGACACATCTCCAGCCCCAGGCCTAGCATGTGATCATCCGATACTGGATCGATGTACGCAATACTACGGTATACTACGCTTGATATAGATCTTATATTCCTATAAGAATATTTCTGGAGAATTGGGTAGACATGGCGCTTTGCTAGAAGCCAACCTTGTCTTGTGAATCGGTGAGAACGTAGTACGAGGTACGTGCGTGTTCGGATTATCCGACGACCGTATTTACTGCCAACATATCCGGAGATCTCTTGGGTCGCTTCCTGAAGATTCACCTATGATATTTGATTCGGACTTAATTAATCTTGGATTAATTGCGGAGAAACTTTATCTCGGATAAAGTACCTTGTTTAGAGAGAGAACGATTAATTTGGAATTAATCGATAAAATTATTATATTCGATATAATAATCGAAATTCGATTTCGACGCGAAATTAAAATTAGATTTTAATTCGGGCATACGAGTTAATTTAGAATTAATTCGTTAGCGACGTAAATAATAATTTCGCTAGGCGCGATTATTTATTTAAATTCGATTTAAATAACGTCGCGACGTAAGTTCGGTATTTCGGAAATATCGAACCCGAACGCGTGAGTGCACGTGGGCCCACTTTCATTTGGAAACGTGTGGGGCCCACATGACACATGTCATTATATGCATTATTTTATTGATGATGCATTGCATGGTGATAGTGTATATTACACTCAAATGTTATGCATGGAATTTGAGTGTTTGACACTCTAAGCCTTTGCATGGCTTGTGTCATAGATTTATTATTATTTAATAAATATTATGGCATAAATATAAATTGATTTTTGGTATCAAAATCAATTAAGAAAATCTCTCTTCTCTCACTCACTCTTGACCGAAAACTGCATGCAGTTTTGGTCTTCATCTTCTTCAAATTTGGTTGCCAAAAGCTTGAAGAAAAGGTTGATGTTTGGAACATGCAAGGCTAGCACCTTCAAGGGATCAAAAGAGGTGATAGGGAAACCATCATAGAGCAAGGAATACACAAAGTTTGGAGCTTTCCTCTTCTTGTCTTCCTTGGCCGAACCTAATCTACCTTGGAGCTTCCATCTTGGCTTGATCTTTCTTCATCACAAGAGATTGGTAAGTATGATTCCGCCATACTTCATCTTTTATATATATTCTTTGTTGTATTTCATGTATGCTTAATCTTTCCTTGGGACATATTATAGAAACCAACAATGGTATCATTGAGCCATGGTTAAGCATGAAATACTTTAGGTTAAAATTTGATAAAATTGGTTGAAGCATGTTCTTGTGAATTTGATGAATAAGTATGCTTGCATGTATATAGAATGATGTTATATGGAATCAATTTTATGAAAAATGCATTGGATGATTTTTCCCCAAAATTTTGACCTTGGCCGAATGGTGTGACAAAATGATTAAGCATTTCTTGTGAAATTTGATGAATAATATGCTTGCATGTATATAACATGATGTTATATATGGAATCAATTTTATGAAAAATGCATTGGATGATTTTTTCCACCTTGGCCGAATGGCGACAAATTGGACATGTTCTTGAAATTTGATTAATAACATGTGATTTGATTATAAAGATGTTGTCGATGAATGAATCAATATGCTTGATGAATAACATTTGTTGGAATTTTTTGCATTGGATGATGTTCCCCAAATTCATGCCTTGGCCGAATGTGTTGCTACTTGGAGTGGATTGAAATTTTTGTGTTTAAGATCATTGGATGACTTAGAACGTGTACGGGACGTAGATTAATAATTCAATCGGATTGAAAAACAAATCGACACAAAAAAACTCACCTTGGCCGAATACATAGGACATGTAAAGGAGTTGATTTTTGTTAAAATTAATGTTGGACATTTATTTTGAAAAATTGATGATTAATAAATTAAATGGGTATTTTTGAAATATTTGGTTTAATATATTAATCTTGGTATTACACTTTAATTAATTGGACTTTAATGTTTGGAATATTAAAATTTAATTAATGGGCTTTAATAATTTAATTGGGCCTTATGGGCTTAAAATTGGTTTTATGGCACTTAAGGGTGATTCCTTATTTGGGCTTGGTAATTGGGTTTGACCCACATTGACCAAAGCCCAAGCCTTAATAAATCAATTCTAAGCCCATTTGACTTGAATTAAATTCAACATTGGATGTTAGTTGGGCTTTGAGACCCAATAGGATTAGATTTAGAATCTAAGTAAAGCATATTAAAAGTGTAAACATTTAATTTGGAATTAAATAATTGAATTAGTATTGAATACGAATTAAATTAGATTTAATAAGTAGTTCGATATAATTCGCGAATTCGTACCTTATGTACTTATTCTCAATCGAGTTGGACTCGCACAAAATCAAACCGTTGTTTGAACATTGGATGATCACTTTAACAAAGACTAATTAATTGGATTAGATTGGTTGTAAAAACATGTCTTGTTTGAATATATATGTATGTGATGAATGAATAGTGTATATCGGATGGATATTAGAAGGGAAAGGGTAATTTTAGAAGTTATTGTAAATTTGGAATTTATAAATTGGACCTGCGTGTCCAGCCTTATCTCTTTATCTCTTTGTATTCTCTTCTCACCTAATTCCCCTCAATGTAAATGAGGTTTCTCTTATTGTATTATGTGATTGGGTAGTAGTAGAATAGTGCTAGCGGGGAGAGGAAAGGGAGTGATTTGTTCTAGGAACAAGTTGTTTATATATCCATCCGCATATCACTATTACTTTACTTTACGCGCTTTATGATGTTTTAGAAGCATGCTTAAGGGTGTATGATGATGAGACCTAACAAAGATAAATTAATTGGTTGCCAATTACGCGAAAAATCCCTCAAACAATATTAAGCAATTTTCCTTCCGTTGAATGATTCTTTCTCAAGATCCGAAATTGGCATTGGTTTGTTGGCCAAAGTCAAGACCTTTGTCAATTGAGGATGTGTTTGAATCATGAGAGTTTTTTCCACATCGGTGTCCTGTCCAAGTTGTGATTTGTTGGCCAAAGTCAAGATCACTTCTTGTCCATCGACATTGATTACGAAATTTTCCTTGTCAATGGGTCCCGCTTAACTGGAATCATTAGGTTTGTTGTGCCAAAGCCAAGGCTTAGTTGATTCAGAGGAAATGGTTAGGAAAATGTATTGGATACATTGACATATGTATTAGATATATATGTTTCGGACTTGGATGTCCACCTACCGGATCTAGGAATTGGATGGGATCCAATTGATCGCGAGATCTACCTATTAAATATCATACAACTTGTTGGCCAAAGTCAAGGTTGTGTGTTATTTAACGGGATCCTAGCCCACTAGGAAATTAGATTTCCCGAGTTGTCTACAGAGGGTTAGAAACTTGAAGAAAATAGTGGGAGGCTATTATTGAATTTACAATTTCGTTCAGATACTTAGCCTTACGCGTCTTTCAAAATCATTTTCGTCAATATTTTAATAATTAGTTGGACTAATATATTGTTATTTTTTTAACAGTTTGACTGTACCATAACATCGTTGACTTTATAGTTGGACTATAGTTGTCAAGATGACTGGCAAAGGTAATATCCGCGACATAATCATGGGTGATAATGTCTTCAAAGGGACAAACTTTGCCGACTGGGAAATGAACCTCAAGATAGTGCTTGGGGCTGAGAGGATACTGTATACTATTCAGAGACCTCTCCCGCCTAAACCCACTGAGCCACTGGAGCTAGAGTTATGGAAGACTCATAGTGATGATTGTGACCAAGCTCAGTCAGTTATGCTAGCTGCAATGACCCAGCATTTCAGACGCCAGAATAGGACTTGGATCCCTATAACATGATGGCAAGATTGCGTGATCTTCACCGCACCAATAAGCGGATGAAGAGGTACGAGCTAGTAAGGAAACTCTTCCGCTCCCGGATGACAGATGGCGCATCAGTTGAAGCCCATGGGACTCAAATGATCGCCGATATTGATGAGTTGGCCAATATGGGAATAGTCTTGGAGGCTGAGCTGACTATAGATATGATCTTGCAGTCACTTCCTGATACTTGGAAACAAATCATAGTCAACTATAAGTTGATGGATACAGATGACACTCTTGGAGAGCTGTTATCTATCTTGAAGGAGTCCGAAAGGGAACTCCTAAAGGGGAGCAAGCGCGAGGCGCATTTTGCATCGACCTCTCATGCGCCAAAGGGTGGCCCCAAGGCAATTGGAGGTGCAAGGAAGAAGAAGTTCAAGAAAAAGGGCAAAGGCAAGTTGACAGTGGCTTCTAGGAAGCCAAAGGACAAATCTCACGACATCTGCCTCAACTGCGGCAAGAGGGGTCACTGGAAACGTGACTGCCGAATGGGCAAAGGGCAGAAGGAGGATATCAAGGATGGCAAGGCTATCGCTTCTGGTATGTTTGTTATTGAGATAAATATGAATACTTCTAGTTTTAAAAATTGGATTTTTGATTCTGGTTGTGGTGCTCATATTTGTACTGATGTGCAGGATCTGCAGGATAGCAGGGTGCTGGCATCCGGGGAGATGGATCTACGGGTTGGAAACGGAACACCAGTTGCTGTTTTGGCCGTAGGGACTTTTGTTTTAGAACTGCCCTCAGGGCATGAACTTAAACTTTTGAACTGTTATTTTGTACCTAGTTTAACTAGGAATATTATATCTGTATCCTTGTTAACCCAGCAGGGTTACACTTTTGTATTCAGGAACACTGGGTGTTATTTATATAAAAATGATGCAGAAATTTGCACAGCTGTTGCAAATAACGGTCTTTATATTTTGAATATAAATAAATCTCCTAAAATGACAAACAAAAGGCTCAAAAGAAGTAATCTAAAAGATGAAGCTTATATGTGGCATTGTCGTCTGGGACACATCAACAAGACTCGCATATCCACACTTTCGAAGAGTGGGTACTTGGACGAATTTGATCCCAATTCATATGACGTCTGCGAATCTTGTCTTTTAGGAAAATGCCTAAATCACCTTTTAGCGGTAAAGGTGAACGTGCCACAGAACTGTTGGCTCTTGTTCATACTGACGTATGCGGGCCCATGTCTAGCCAGGCTAGAGGTGGATTTCACTACTTCGTAACCTTTACAGATGATGCATCTCGTTACGGTTATGTGTATCTTATGAGACACAAGTCGGAAACTTTTGAGAAATTCAAAGAGTTTCGACACGAAGTGGAAAAACAAACAGGGAAGAGTATTAAGACATTACGGTCAGACCGAGGTGGCGAATACTTAAGTTATGAGTTTCAAGATTACTTGAAAGAATATGGTATTCTTTCACAGTGGACTCCTCCTGGAACACCGCAATTAAACGGTGTGTCCGAACGGAGAAACCGCACCTTGTTGGACATGGTAAGGTCAATGATGAGTCGCACTGAGCTACCAATATCCTTCTGGGGATACGCATTAAACAGTGCTATACTTATTTTGAATAAGGTACCGTCGAAGTCTGTTGAACAGACTCCATATGAGATATGGACAGGAAGGAAACCAGGTTTCTCTTTCCTGAAGATTTGGGGATGCTGGGCATATGTTAAACGTTTGGAAGGTACCAAACTTGAACCCAAATCTGATAAATGCCTTTTCGTAGGATATCCTAGGGAAACCAAAGGATATTACTTCTATTACCCACAAGAGAACAAAGTATTTGTTGCTCTACATGCGGTTTTCCTTGAGAAGGAATTCCTAAATGCAGTGGTAAGTGGGAGGAAAGTAGAACTCGATGAAGATCGTAGTGATACTGTTCCTGGCAATGAATCAACGACGGAACATGAACAGACCATCCGGGATGAGTCTGTACCACAAACTTCACATACACAAGGACCGCGTAGGTCGGAGAGAGTGAGAACAGTACCTGAGAGGTATGGGTTCCTGATCTCACCTCATGTAGATATTAATCTTATTGAGGATAATGAGCCGGCTACGTATGAGGAAGCGATACAAAATATCGATTCCGCTTTATGGCAAGAAGCCATGAAGTCCGAGATGGATTCCATGTACGCCAACCAAGTTTGGACACTGGTTGATGCACCAGAAGGTGTGAAGCCTATTGGATGCAAATGGATCTTCAAGAAGAAGACCGACATGGATGGCAACGTACAAACGTACAAAGCTAGGCTTGTAGCGAAGGGGTATCGTCAACAATATGGTATTGATTATGACGAAACCTTCTCACCCGTTGCCATGATTAAATCCATTCGGATAATGCTTGCAATAGCTGCATATTTCGATTACGAGATATGGCAGATGGACGTTAAAACCGCTTTCCTTAACGGAAACCTTTTGGAGGATGTTTATATGCAACAGCCTGACGGTTTTTATCGTACCTAGACTTGCAAACAAGGTTTGTAAGTTAAATCGATCCATTTATGGATTGAAGCAAGCATCACGGTCATGGAATCAGCGTTTTGATGAGATCATAAAGGAATATGATTTCGTGCAAACGCGGATGACCCTTGTGTATACAAGAAGGTTAGTGGGAGAGCACTTACTTTTATTGTCCTTTATGTCGACGACGTATTGCTTATAGGCAATGACATTCCCATGCTGACGTCGGTGAAAGCTTGGCTTTCATTAAAATTCTCCATGAAAGATCTGGGAGAAGCAGCCTTTATTCTTGGAATAAAATCTACCGGGATAGATCTAGAAAGCTGCTTGGACTCTCCCAGAGTACATACATTGATAAAGTGTTGAAGCGATTCAACATGGAACAATCCAAGAGGGGATTGGTTCCAATGGTACGAGGTACCTCTCTGTCTAAAGACATGTGTCCTAAGACTCAGGAAGAGGGGACAACATGAGTCGGATACCGTTCGCCTCGGCAGTCGGATCGATCATGTATGCTATGATATGTACACGACCTGATGTCTCATATGCTTTGAGCATGTGCAGCCGCTATCAGGCCGATCCAGGTGAAGGTCACTGGATAGCAGTTAAGAACATCCTTAAGTATCTTAAACGAACTAAGGATGCTTTCTTAATTTATGGAGGTGGAGAACTTGCGGTATCTGGGTATACCGATGCAAGTTTCCAAACCGACAAAGATGACTACAAGTCGCAATCTGGGTACATTTTTTTTTTTGAATAACGGAGCAGTGAGCTGGAAATCTTCCAAGCAAGATACTGTTGCCGATTCAACAACAGAAGCGGAGTACATCGCTGCATCTGAAGCAGCAAAGGAGGCAGTTTGGATCCGAAAGTTCCTAATCGGATTAGGGGTAGTTCCGTTAGCAGCTGAGCCCGTTCCATTGTATTGTGACAATAACGGGGCTATAGCACAGGCTAAGGAACCAAGGTCTCATCAAAGGTCCAAGCATGTTCTTCGACGTTACCATCTGATTCGGGAGATTATACATCGTGGCGATGTAAAGGTCGAGAAGGTCACATCAGATGACAACATTGCAGATCCGCTGACGAAGGCTGTTCTTCAGCAAGTTTTTGAACGACACATACATAGTTCGGGTATTAGATGCTTGAGTGACTGGCTATAGGCCAAGTGGGAGATTGTTAGACATTATGTCCCATAGCGTCACTGTTTGTAAATGATATTGTATTATTGTACAAAATTAACTATGTGATTATGAAATTGCCTTTTGCCGTTTTGTAATATTATTTACTTTGACTAATAAATGGCGAAAGTCCATATGATTAATACTGGATTGAGATGATATGAGACAGTATCAATCTATAAAAGTTTAATCATTAAATATCCCTAGTCGGAGTATTATCGAGATTGGACATCGATAATGCGGAATAGACTAGTATTGCGCTTGTGCACGTTGTGAGGGCACAACAGCATAGTTCTCATATATTTAAGTATTGGATACTTATGCAAGTGCAATAGGAGGTTGTGTTTTACCGATGGTACGGAAAACAGCTTCGCTCTGGATAGACCCCGCGGAATCCCATTGGTAGTATGTCTGCGTGTCTATGGGAGGCCGCATCAGGGTAGGTGTATATGGTCTTAACCTGAGACTTACATCGCTAGTACTTGCGACAATCGGTAAACTTTGGTTTTGGTGGTTGGGGACCCTAACCGGTTCTGTGTACACCTCTTCTGGGTTTATCGAGAATCGTAGTGTACTGGATGTGATGTCAAGATGGAAGTATCGCTTCAGACATATGGAGGTGATGATCACGCAGGACACAGAACTAGTACTCTATAAAAGGTTGCAACCGTCGGGACAATATGACTAGGTCAGGATTGTCTGATTTAAAGAGACTAGCTGTTTGATGTCCGATATATGTTTCGTACGGGGCAGACACATCTCCAGCCCCAGGCCTAGCATGTGATCATCCGATACTGGATCGATGTACGCAATACTACGGTATACTACGCTTGATATAGATCTTATATTCCTATAAGAATATTTCTGGAGAATTGGGTAGACATGGCGCTTTGCTAGAAGCCAACCTTGTCTTGTGAATCGGTGAGAACGTAGTACGAGGTACGTGCGTGTTCGGATTATCCGACGACCGTATTTACTGCCAACATATCCGGAGATCTCTTGGGTCGCTTCCTGAAGATTCACCTATGATATTTGATTCGGACTTAATTAATCTTGGATTAATTGCGGAGAAACTTTATCTCGGATAAAGTACCTTGTTTAGAGAGAGAGAACGATTAATTTGGAATTAATCGATAAAATTATTATATTCGATATAATAATCGAAATTCGATTTCGACGCGAAATTAAAATTAGATTTTAATTCGGGCATACGAGTTAATTTAGAATTAATTCGTTAGCGACGTAAATAATAATTTCGCTAGGCGCGATTATTTATTTAAATTCGATTTAAATAACGTCGCGACGTAAGTTCGGTATTTCGGAAATATCGAACCCGAACGCGTGAGTGCACGTGGGCCCACTTTCATTTGGAAACGTGTGGGGCCCACATGACACATGTCATTATATGCATTATTTTATTGATGATGCATTGCATGGTGATAGTGTATATTACACTCAAATGTTATGCATGGAATTTGAGTGTTTGACACTCTAAGCCTTTGCATGGCTTGTGTCATAGATTTATTATTATTAATAAATATTATGGCATAAATATAAATTGATTTTTGGTATCAAAATCAATTAAGAAAATCTCTCTTCTCTCACTCACTCTTGACCGAAAACTGCATGCAGTTTGGTCTTCATCTTCTTCAAATTTGGTTGCCAAAAGCTTGAAGAAAAGGTTGATGTTTGGAACATGCAAGGCTAGCACCTTCAAGGGATCAAAAGAGGTGATAGGGAAACCATCATAGAGCAAGGAATACACAAAGTTTGGAGCTTTCCTCTTCTTGTCTTCCTTGGCCGAACCTAATCTACCTTGGAGCTTCCATCTTGGCTTGATCTTTCTTCATCACAAGAGATTGGTAAGTATGATTCCGCATATACTTCATCTTTTATATATATTCTTTGTTGTATTTCATGTATGCTTAATCTTTCCTTGGGACATATTATAGAAACCAACATATACCTCCCCCCCGGAGCGTAGGCATCCAATGCTGTTGTCACATATATATTGTTGATGATTCTGTGCAAGCATGGTATTATTTGATTTAGGTGCTACACATTCTTTTTGGCATCGTGTTTTGTGACTCAGATGGGTAATACATCGAGCCTTTAGACTTCCTTATCAATATAGTATAAAAAAAGGAGACACCAATAGGAGACCTTTAGAAGATACCAGGGTGTGAGGTTGTGTTCTATAGATATTGACAAATACATTTCCTATGTTGATTTAGTGGTGTTGAGTATATTGAGCTTGTTGTCATCTAGGGATGGATTGCTATCTAAGGCACCATAGTGTACTTGATTTTTGGGAGAAGACGCATTATGTTATATATTCCCAATAGACTAGTAAAAGTTGATCAGGGATAGAACTATAGTCACCTCACAATTTGATATCAGTTATGCGAGCATTTAAATTACTTCAGAAGAAAATATTAGTTATTTGGGCATATATAACAGATAGTAGAGTGGAAATATAGATCTTGAGCATATCCTGGTGAGGTGTTTCCTAATGAGTTGCCAGGACTACCTGGGATAGGGAGATTGAGTTTTGTGTAGACGTACTACCAGGAACCTATCCTATATCAATTCCTCCATATAGAGTGGGCCCCTGCAAAACATAGGGAGTTGAAGGCGCAGTTATAAGACTTGCTGGATAATGGCTTTAATTCGCCCCAGCGTGTCCCTATGGGGTGCTTCGGTGTTGTTTGTGAGGAAGAAGGATGGGACACTGCGACTATGCATAGATTATCGGTACTGAATAAGGGTGATGATTAGAACAATATCCACTGCCAAGGATTGATGATCTATTTGAAACAGTTACAGAGGGCGCAATGCTTCTCAAAATCGATCTACGGTCGGGTTATCATCAATTGAAGATTAGAGAGTGATGTCCCAAAGACAGCTTTTCGAACTAATATAAACCAGCATTACGATGTTTTGGTCAATGTCATTTGGTCTCACCAATGCCCCTACCGGTTATGGATTTAATGAACAAAGTGTTTAGACCTTTTCTAGACCGGTTCGTGATAATCTTTATTGACAATCATATTATGGTGTATTCACGTAATGAGCAGGAGC
>SKCR01019157.1:0-60228 GCA_019454045.1 Zanthoxylum bungeanum | reverse complement strand
TGAACAATTCAAAGACTTGTTATGAATTTTAAGGATCACGTTTTCAAAATTTCAGATTGAATATATTTGAACTAGTCAAATATGTTCAATATGTGTTTCAGTAGAACAAATTGAAAGTTCTTGATCATTTCAAGACGTTCAATATGTGTTCCTTCTGAAACACGTAACTAAGTTATGACAATTCATCAACTAAGTTATGAAAAAAGAAAACTACCTTAAGCAATTACAATTCATTAAACTACATACATCTAATGTATCAGTTTAATAAATTTGGTGGTCCAATGACAAATCATTGGTTAAACGAGATTTTAATCACCTTCCCGAATACAATATTCTTTAAATGGATAAGGATATGTGGTGTGATCTCGTATCAAACCATCATTTACCATACGGAATAAGCATCCAATGCTCAAGTGATAAAATCTCATAAAGCACCGTTCTAAATTATTTACTTTACCGAATAATTTTTCTTAATGTTTATCTTTACGTCAATGACACTACTAGTTATATTTAAAATATATAACAATTGTTTATAAAGAACAAGTAACTATCTAATAGTCGCAAGTTCCGATATCAAATATCAAAACAATCGTTAACTAATATTTTAAATAACTAGACGGGAGATCTGATATCCAATACCTATAGTTGTAGTATTATGAAAATCAATATTTTTTTATACACAACTATACACATCTTCTTTCTTTAGCTTTACTATTTGCATTCAACTATTCACAACAATTGTAAATAATTGATTAGCAAATTGTGTCAGACACATTGCCTCTAAAGGTCATTAAAGCTAAGAAACGTCATTACTACATAAACAAATACCTAATGGGGCTTTCTTAATATCAATCAAGAATCTCGAGACATGAACTAATTCAAGTCAATTCTTACTGCATAAGAAACTATTCTATCTAAAGTATTATATCCTAAAGGGGATATCTATCTAGTCTATCATGACTTAGAAAAAACTAAGTCATTAACCATCTTGATTTTTCAAAAAAATCAGAACAACAGTTCCCGATGGTTTAGACCAATCTAATAATATCCTAGTCTAGTAGTATCTAGAACCTATTCTAGAATAACTGCAACCAAGAGTCAAGTCAGATAACATATCAAAATATGTGTGCAGTGAATTAAAAGTTTAATTCTATCTAATATAGATTAAGGAAAACAAACAAGCGGCTATTTCCATAATAATACACACTGCCTAAGTTGAGGAATTTTTAAACTTAGCAGTGCCTCCCACTATTTTACGTAATACCGTAATCCCCAACGGAAAAATGAGAATTCAATAATTAAATTGAATTCCATAATGGGAAGAGGACCCCATGAATATATTTCGACTCACAGCAGAGGCACGGTATCGCCTACGTATATTCACAGGTAGACAACTCATTGTCAATCACTCACTAGTGACTCCTGGGTTTCCGGTCCTGGTCGTTTCTCGTTATCGCTGCTAAGGCAGGCCCACAAGGAGACGTACCAAGGTTAAACTCGTCAATGATAAACTCAAGTTACTTGCGTAACCCTGACAGCTAGGGCACGTTTAGGATTCCGTTTTCGCTTGAATTTATCTAGTAACTAATATACATCCGGCATAAATAAATCTCTATCGGCTACACCCTCACAGCAGAGGCACGGTCTCGGATGTAGTCACAGAAAAATATTTATAAACCGTATTGACAAGGCGAACCAAGAAACAAGTATTCCAAATACCAGTTACTTTAAAACCTTTTTAAGCGGGGATATTCCATAAAAGATTCTTTTAATTTATTTAATCAAATTAAATAAATATATGCATGCAACAAGTAAAGAAAATAACAAACATTAGATTTTAAAGGTCTAATCATATCAGGGTGTCCAGAATCAGACTCGCTCTGATACCATTTTGATGGAGTTTGTAGGGGGAATATCGGTAACGCAACGGAATCGCGGAAAATCAAAATTTTTCGATTTAAAATTTTTTTCTCGGATCAATTAAATAAACTTATTTATTTAATTATCCAATTATTAAATTCTGAAAAATTACACAAGAGATCAAATTTCTTGGTAATTACCGAATTGCCCCAAAACTTTGTAAGTTTATCATTTTAGTCCAAAGTTGTCAAATACAATTTTGGATGATTCTAAATCATTTCTAAAATGTTTTTCAACACATCTAATGCATCAAAATCAGATTTCACACAAATCCCCAATTTTTCTGAAATTACCGAGAGCACCCCCAATTTTCAGTGTTTTTGCAATTTGGTCCTTTTGTTAAAAAACAAGCCAAGATCAAATCCAATTAACCCAAAATTTTAAATGCATCATATTCATACCATAATACATCACATATATGAAAAGCCCCAAATTTGGAGAAGGTTATAAACCCTAATTTTTCAATTTCATCAAATTGTCCAATTTTACCAAATCTTTAAAATCCAACACTTTAATCCATTCAATACTTCACCAATCTAGCCTCACCACTTTGAAACAACTCTAGAACAATTCTAGGTCACCAAGGAGTGGCTTACCAACTCTAGAATGGAAACTTGATTTTCTAAAAATCAAAAGTAAAGCTTTAAAACAAGTTTAGGCTCACTTACATGCATCAATCTTTCGTATGCTTATAACCATAACGTCAAATCATTAGTCACTATTCATGAGTGATGTAAGGTGGTTGGAAGGCATTTATTTCCATTTTGGCTCCAAATCTTGGTTTGACTTTTGGAAAGCCTAATACCAAAATTTGGTATATCTTGTTTTATGGATTTTGGAAATCAAAATAATCAACACAACCACTTCTCTCTTCTCTCACAAGTTTCGGCCAAGGGCCAAACTTCTTCCTCTCTCATTTTCTTCACAAAACCGTGAACTACAAGAAGTGAAAAGGAAAATTTGTTGCAATTTTTCCTATGCTAGCACATGGAGAGTCATCCTAAGGTGATAGAGAACTAATTTCATGAGCATGGAATCATCAAATAAAGCTTGGAGCTTGGAGATTCATCCATGGAGTTGACCGAAAAGGGAGAAAGCCGAGAGCTTCATCAAGGGAGCAAAAGGCTTGTGTTCCTCGCATCAAAATCCGATCAATGTAAGTATGATTCCGCCGTACTTCTTGATGTATTCACACATGATTTCTTGCTTGAATTGATCCTTGGGACTTAATAGAAACCCAACAATGGTATCAGAGCCATTTTGAGCATGAAATAAATTTAGGGTAAAATTTGGGTAAAATTGATTTGAGCATGATTTGATGAAATTATTTGTTTGAGCATGCTTATAATATGTTAACTTTGAGTTGTACATAATCAATTTGATGAAAAATTAATTGGATAAATTTTCCCCAAATGCCTTGAGCTAGGCCGAATGGCCATTGCCTTGGACGATTGGATCTCCTCTTGGTCGAATGGCCTTGACCTAGGCCGAATGGGCATTGCCTTGGACGATTGGATCTCCTCTTGGCCGAATGGCTTGAGCTAGGCCGAATGGGCATTGCCTTGGACGATTGGATCTCCTCTTGGCCGAATGGCCTTGAGCTAGGCCGAATAGCCATTACCTTGGACGATTGGATCTCCTCTTGGCCGAATGGCCTTGAGCTAGGCCGAATGACCTTGTCTCACTAAGGCCGAATGGTATAGGTTCCCTAAGCTCTTGGTGATTTTGAATTTTAGACAATTGGATGTGTTTAAAATGCATGGGATATATAAGTTTGTGATTTAATTGGATTGAAATCAAAATTGATATAAAAGTTCCCTAATTGCCGTGAGCCTTGGAAGCATGTTGGTATTGATTTTGCTTCAATTATGTTGGACATGAATTGATAATTAGAAAGCATGATTAATTAATAAATTGATATTTTGGAAATGCTAATTCGACTAATTAATTATGGCTAATACACTTTAATTGATTAAATTATGATATTTGGAATATTGGAATTTAATTAGTTGGGCCTTTAAATTTAATTGAGCCTAATGGGCCTAAATTGGTTTCTTGGCAAATAAGGGTGATTCCTTAAATGGGCTTTGGTATTTGGGTTTGACCCATATTGACCAAAGTCCATGCCTTAAGAAATTAATTAAAAGCCCATTGGATGTTAATTGGGCTTTGAGACCCGTAACGATTAGATTTAGAATCTAAGTCGTAAAGTCACATTAAAAAGTGTAATCATTTAATTTAGAATTAAATTTAGAATTAGTATTAAATACAAATTAAATTGGATTTAATATTGTAGTTTAATTTAATTCAAGAATTCGTACTTTGAGTACTTATTCACAAAACGAGTTGGACTCGCGCAAAATCAAATCGTTGTTTGAACATTGGATGGTCATTAATTTTTAGATTAATTAATTGGATTAGATTGATTGATAACATGCTTGTGTGAATATATGGATGCGATGTATGAATAATGTATATCAGATGGATATTAGATGGGTGGGGGCAATTTTGGAAATTGTTGTAATAAATTTAGAATTTATTAATTGGACATGCGTGTCCAGCTTATTACCTCTTGACTCTGTGGATTTCTCTTCTCACCTATTCCCCTCAATGTAAATGAGGTTTCTTTAGAAGTGTTATGTAATCGGGTAGAAGTAATACTTGTGCTAGCGGGAGAGAGGAAATGAAGAGATTTGTTCTAGGAACAATGTGTTAAGTATCCATCCGCATATCATTATTATATTTATTTATACGCGCCTTATTATGTGTTTAGAATGCATGTTTAAGGGTGTATGATGATGAGACCTTAACAAAGATAATTAATTGGTTGCCAATTACACACGAAAAACCCTCAACATCATATTAAGCGTTTTTCCTTCCATTGAGTGATTCTTACTCAAGATCCAAGACTGGCATTGGTTTGTTGGCCAAAGTCAAGAACTTTGTCCGTTGCGGATGTGTTTGAATCATGAAGGATTAGTTCCATATCAGTGTCTTGTCCAAGTTGTGATTTGTTGGCCAAAGTCAAGATCACTTCTTGTCCATCGACATTGATTACGAAGCTTTCCAAGGTCAATGGGTTCCGCTTAACTGGGAATAAAACTTCAGGATAGTCCTAAAAACTGAGAAGTTAATCTATTTGATAGAATAACATCTCGAGCCTAAGCCCGAAGTTGAGCAAATAATAGAACATGATATTTGGAATATTCATGTAATGATAACTTTAGTGCTTAATCCATTAAGCTTGCCAAATAGACTCCTTAATTTTTTAGTCAGAACTAAGGATTAGATCCTTATAGTATGATAATGAAATTGAAGGATCTTCATAGATCTATCCTTAGATCTTAGAAGTACTAAATTGCAATATTAAACTCTTGGAGAGTTATTGGCTATTCTCAAGGAGATAAAGCCAAAGTTTGCAATATGGCAAGAAGCGCAAGGCGCATCTTACTTCGACATCCAGAAGGCCAAGGCTTAGCCAAAGGCTTCTGGAGTGTGGAAAAGGGGCAAAGGCAAAATCATTATAATCTTCTGGGAAGACATAGGACATATCCCAAGATGTCTGCCTAAATTGTGGTAAATGGGGACACGAAAGCGTGACTGCCGTATGGACAAGGCAGACATGAAGGAATTGAAGACGGGCAAGGCTCCGAATTCAAATATGTTTGTCATAAACATGTTCGCTACTAGTATTAAAATTGGATTTTAGATACTGAGTATGTTACATAAATATGTACTGATGTGCAGAATCTGCTAACAAGCAGGATACTAACTTCAGATGAGATTGATCTACGAATCGAAAACGGGACGAGAGTCGCTGTTTTAACCGTAGAAACCTAAGTTTAGGAACTACCCTCTGTGTATGTACTTAAATTAGGAAACTGTTACAATGTAACTAGTTTGACTAGAAATATTATCTCTATATCAGAGTATAATCCGTTGTGGATATACCTTTATATTCTAGAACACTAAAGTGTTTTATTTTATAAAGATGATATTGAGATAAACACATTAAATGTGAATAACAGTATTTATATTTTGAATATAAATGAATCTCAAACGTATGACATGACAAACAAATAGCTCAAACTGAGTAAATCAGTTGAGACTGATAAATGGCATTGTTGTCTGGGACACAATTAAACAAGACTCGTATATCCACACTTTCGAAAGTTTCTGATTCGTGTTTCACAAGAAACACATAACCATAATGCGATGCCACATCCGTAAAGGTTTCGAAGTATTCATATCCACCTCTAGCCTAGCTAGATATGAGCCCACTTACGTCACTATGAACGAGGGCTAACAGATCGATGGCAATTACACTTTTACCAAGTAAAAGGTATTTTAGGCACTTTGCCTCATAAACTAGATTCGTAGACATTATTTGAATAGAATCAAATCCGTCCTAGTATCCACTCTTCAAAAGTGTGGATATACGAGTCTTGTTTAATGTGTCTCAGACAACAATGCCACAAATAAGTCTCATCTGATTAAATCAGTTTGATCTATTTGTTTGTCCTGTTATATGTTTGAGATTTATTTATATTCAAAATATAAATACTGTTATTCACATCTAATGTGTTTATCTCAATATCATCTTTATAAAATGAAACACTTTAGTGTTCTAGAATATAAAGGTATATCCGCAACGGATTATACTCTGATATAGAGATAATGTTTCTAGTCAAACTAGTTACATTGTAACAGTTTCCTAATTTAAGTACACACCCAAAGGGTAGTTCCAAAACTTAGGTTTCTACGGTCAAAACAGTGACTCTCGTCCCGTTTCCGATTCGCAGATCAATCTCATCTGAAGTCAGTATCCTGTTGTCAGCAAATTCTGCACATCAGTAAATATTTATGTACCACACTCAGTATCTAAAATCCAATTTTAATACTAGTAGTGAACATGTTTATAACAAACATGGTTGAAGCCGGAGCCTTACCCCTCTTCACTTCCTTCATGTCTGCCTTGTCCATACAGCAGTCACGCTTCCAGTGACCCCGTTTGCCACAATTTAGGCAGACATCTTGGGATATGTCATTTGTCTTCCCAGAAGATTATAATGATTTTGCCTTTGCCGCTTTTCGACACCCCAGAAGCCTTTGGCCAAGCCTTGGCTTTCTGGGAAGTCGAAGTAAGATGCACCTTGCGCTTCTTGCCCTATTGCAAACTCTGGCTTTGTCTCCTTGAGTATAGCCATTAACTCTCCAAGAGTTTTCTATTGCAATTTGTACTTCTAAGATCTTAAGATAGATCTATGAAGATTCTTCAATTTCATTATCATACTATAAGGATCTAATCCTTAGTTCTGATTAAGAAATTAAGGAGTCTTTGCGGGAAGCATAACAGATTAAGCACTAAAGTTATCATCACATGAATATTCCAAATATCATGTTCTACTATTTGCTCAACTCCGGGCTTAGGCTCGAGACATCACTCTATCAAATAAAGTAACTTCTCGGTCCCCAGGACTATCCTGAGATTTTATTCCCAATCTAAAAATTAAAGCCGTTTAAAAGACATTTTCACCCAGGTTCATGTTTAAAACGCTAATCTTTCAATTATCTTGATTGCATAGTCCAACTATCCAATCAACGATTTTAGGTACTATTTATTATAATGATTACTATAGTCTAACTATATAACCAACTATAATTTGTTTGGTTAATTCAAATATATTGATTACTATAATCCAATTATATAATCAACTATAATTTGAAGTAGTTTGAATACAGTCCAACTGTTTAAATAAAACAACGATTAAATATTAGTCCAACTAATATATTAATTATTTGACGAAAAAATTGAAATGAGCGCGTATTGGCAAGTAACTAAACGAATATTGAAAATTTAATACTTGCCTCCCACTATTTTTCGGCGAGCCTCTAACCCTCTGTGGAGTACTCGGGAAACCTTGTTTCCTAGTGGGCTAGGATCCTGTTAAATAACACACAATCTTGACTTTGGCCAACAAATTGTATGATAATTAACTAGGTAGATCTCTAAGATCAATGGGATCCCATCCAATTCCTAGATCCAGTAGGTGGACATCCAAGTCTGAAACATATATCTTATATATGCCAATATATCCAATATATTCCCTAACCTTTTTCCTCTGAATCAACTAAGCCTTGGCTTTGGCACAACAAACTTAATGATCCCAGTTAAGCGGAACCCATTGACCTTAGAAAGCTTCGTAATCGATGTCGATGGACAAGAAGTGATCTTGACTTTGGCCAACAAATCACAACTTGGACAAGACACCGATATGGAACAAAGCCTTCATGATTCAAACACATCCGCGATGGACAAGGTCTTTACTTTGGCCAACAAACCAGTGCCAATCTTGGATCTTGAGTAAGAATCACTCAATGGAAGGAAAAACGCTTAATATGTGTTGAGGGTTTTTCGTGTAATTGGCAACCAATTAATTATCTTTGTTAAGGTCTCATCATCATACACCCTTAAACATGCATTCTAAAAACATAATAAGGCGCGTATAAATAAAATATTAATGATATGCGGATGGATACTTAACACATTGTTCCTAGAACAAATCTCTCCCTTTCCTCTCTCCTGCTAGCACAAATATTACTTCTACCAGATTACATAACACTTCTAAAGAAACCTCATTTACATTGAGGGGAATAGGTGAGAAGAGAAATACAAAGAGTCAAGAGGTAATAGGCTGGACATGCAGGTCCAATTTAATAAATTCTAAATTTATTACAACAATTTCCAAAATTGCCCTCACCCATTAATATCCATCCGATATACATTATTCATACATAGTATCCATGTATTCACACAAAGCATGTTATCAATCAATATAATCCAATTAATTAATTTGAAATTAATGACCATCCAATGTTCAAACAACCATTTGATTTTGCGCGAGTCAAACTCGTTTTAAGAATAAGTACTCAAAGTACGAATTCTTGAATTATATTAAACTACAACATTAAATCCAATTTAATTTGTATTTAATACTAATTCTATATTTAATTCTAAATTAAATAATTACACTTTTTAATGTGCCTTTACGACTTAGATTCCAAATCTAATCGTTACGGGTCTCAAAGCCCAATTAACATCCAATGTTAATTTAATTAAAGTCCAATGTGCTTTCAATTAATTTCTTAAGGCATGGACTTTGGTCAATATGGATCAAACCCAAATACCAAAGCCCATTAAGGAATCACCCTTATTTGCCAAGAAACCAATTTAGGCCCATTAGGCCCAATTAAAATTAAAGGTCCATTTTATTATATTTGGACTTTATGGATATGGTTTTGGGCCCAATTGGATCCAACCAATTAGCCTAAACCAAACTTGGCCCAACCAAGCCCATTAAGCCCAAATACAACTTTTCAAGCCCAATTCCAAAATAAGCCCAATTAATTTAAATTACAAAAATTCCAAAGTTCACAATTTAATTAATCAAAGTGTATAGCCATAATTAATTAACCAAATTAATATTTCCAAAACACCAATTTACATAATTAATTATGCTTATCATCATCAACTTATGTCCAACACAATTGAATCAAAAAATCAATCATTTTCCATGCTACTAAGTCACGACATTTAGGGATTATTGTCCAATTTGGATTTTAATCCAATTAAATCCTAAATCAACAATTCCCAAGTCATTCAAACTCATCCAATGATTCAAAAAACAAAAAAAATACCATGACATTAGGGCACCTTCACATTCGGCCAAGCCAATGATTTGGGGAAAAATTGATCCAATCCAATTTTCATCAAATTGATCATGCATAACACCATGTTATCATCATTCAAGCATATGTCAACAATCAATTTCATCAAAACATGCTCAAATCATTTTTACCCAATTTTACCCTAATTCAAATTCCATGCTTAAACAAGGCTCAAGATACCATTGCTGGGTTTCTACTATAGTCCCAAGATCATTCAAGCATAGAAACATGTGTGAATACAACAAAGAAGTATGGCGGAATCATACTTACAATGATCGGCTTTTGTGATGCGAGGAACAACAAAATCTTTTTGCTCCTCCATGAAGCTCTCGGCAATGGCTCCCTTTTGTGCTCTCCAAGTTTCGGTCAAGCTCCAAGCTTGGATGTGGATTCCATGCCCATGAGTTTGTTTCCCTATCACCTTTGGATGACTATTTGGTGTGCTAGCACTAGGAAATTTTGCCACAAAATTTCCCTTACCCTTCATGCACCTCTCGGCCATTGAAGAAATTTGAGAGAGTTTTTGGCTTCCAAGCCGTGAGGGAGAGAGAACAAAGAGAAGTGGTGTGTTTGGTTTCCAAAACCTAATACCAAAAAATTGTCTCACCAAAGTCAAAGCATTTTTGGTATATGCTTTCCAAAAGCAATTTGGAGGGAAAAGAGTAATAATTGCTCTCAACCACTTCCATCACCAAAAAGGTGACATGACACACATCACCAAAATGTGGATGTGACATGTGAGTGACTTGCGACGTGACGCGTGATGTGACTTGTGGGCCGCATTTGATTCGAAATGCGAGTGGGCCCGCAAACACTCCCGGGCTCGGGTTCGCTAATTCCGAATTAACGAATTTTCCGTTGTGACGTAATTAAATCAAATTTAATTAAATAAGTATGCCTAGCGAAATTACTATTCACGTCGCTAGCGAATTAATTCTAAATTAACTCGTTCGCCCGAATTAAAATCTAATTTTAATTCCGCGTCGAAATCTAATTTCTTATAATATATCGAATATATTATTTTATCGATTAATTCCAAATTAATCGTTCTTTCTCTCTTTAAATAATATTTTATTCCTAGATAAAATATCTCCGCAATTAATCCCAGATTAATTTTCTCTCTCTTATAATTAATCCCAGATTAATAAAGTGCGAGTCATACGTCATCGGCGAATCTTCGGGAAGTGACCCATGAGATCCTCGGATATGTTGGCAGTAAATTCGATCATCGGACTATTGAAACACGTACGTACCTAGTACTACGTTTTTACCGATTTACAAGACATGGTTGGCTTCTAGCAAAGCACCGTGCCTACCCAATTCTCCAGAAATATTCTTAAAGGAATATGTAATCTTTATCAGGCGTAGTATACGTAGTATTGCGTATTGCGATCCAGCATCGGATGTCACGTGCTAGGCCTGGGACTGGAATTGTGTCTGCCCCGTACGAAGCACATATCAGATCTCTGGTAACTAGTCTCTATAATCGGATAAAAATGACCTAGTCATAATATCCCGATAGCTGCAGCATATAAGAGCACCAGTTCCGTATCCTACGTGATCATCATCTCCACTATGATTGGAGTGATACTTCCATCTTGACATCACACCCAATACACTACGATTCTCAATATACCCAGAAGAGGCGTACACATAACCTGTTAAAGCCCTGGACGACCAAAACCAAAGTATATTGATTGTCGCGAGTACTAGCGGTGCAAGTCTCAGGTTAAGACCAAATACACCTACCCTGATTCGGACTTCCATAGACACATAGTCATACTACCAATGGAATTTCGAGGGGTCTATCCAGAGCGAAGCTGTTTCCGTTCCATCGGTAAACACAACCTCCTATTACACTTGCATGAGTATCCAATACCCAAATATTTGAGAGCTATGCAGTTATGCTCCCACAACGCGCACAAGTGTAATACTAGTCTTTTACGCATTATCGATGTCCAATCTCGATAATACTCCGACTAGGGATATTTAATGATTAAACCCTTCGTGGATTGATACTATCTCATATCATCTCAATCCGGAACTAATCATAAGGACCTTCTATCATTTATATATCTTGGTAATCTAATTACAAATGATAAAAGGGCAATTTCTTTTGTCACATAGTTAATTTTTACAACAACACCATGATCTGTACAAATAGTGATGCTATGGGTTATAATTGTCCAACACTAGTTGTGGGTAATCCTTCGTCGGCGAGAGCCTTTGTCTACATTCTCATGATCCCACATGAGAACTGTAGTTGTATAATCAATAGAAATTGTCTCTTTGTGCTTGTGTTTAGGACCATCATCATTTGGATTCAGTTGGACTTTTTGTCAAGAGATATGAACTTGTTGGGCCATTTAAACTGGGACGAGTTCATGTCCTTTGACAATTGGGCCAAAAGCTTCTAAAAATGCCGATGGGCCATTTTGTATTTGGTCCTCTTATCATTTGAAGTTGTTTAGCCATGATATCGCAAAAGTGTAAACATGTTGGGCCTTTCCAACTGGGACAAGTTTGCACCACGTAATATATGATTGAATGCTTTAAAATGATAATGGGCCGACTTATATATTCCATGCATCGCAAGCATCTCATGCATCTCATGCATACATGCATCATGTTAACCCTGTATCATAAAATCCATCATAGATATCTGTTGGGTTAGGAAAGAAAGACTTGTCAAAATATGTTTAACAAACATAGATATCGGGAAAAGGAAACTGAGAAACAGAAAACCTTACGGCAAAGATAGAGAGACAAGTGAATGGTATTCAGTTGAAATGATTAAGAAAAGAAGAGGCTCAGAAAGTAATGGAAGAAATACATGCCGGGGTATGTGGACCGCACATGAATGGGTTGAATTTGTCTTGCAAGATTGTAAGACAAAGTTTCTACTGGTTGACCATGGAGACAGACTGTGCAAAACTGGTAAGACATTGTCATGATTGTCAAGCACATGGTAATATGAACCATCTACCTCACACAGAGTTACACGGGCTATCAGAGCCATGGCCTTTTTCAGCATGGGGAATTGACATGATCGGAGAGATTCGACTGAATGCATCGAATGGACATCATTTCATAGTGGTGGCAGTGGATTACTTTTCAAAATGGGTGGAAGCCGAGTCATTTCGTAACGTCACAGTAAAGTAGATGGTGAAGTTCATAGCTCAGAACATTATATGTCGATATGGGATGCCGCATCATGTAGTGACAGATAACAGAGTTCAGTTTCAAAAGGAAACGAAGGCAATGCTACAGAAATATGTGATATTACATCATAAGTCGTCACCTTACAGACCGCATGCAAATGGGGCAGTCGAGGCAGCCAATAAGACAGTAAAGAAGATATTAGCCAAGATGACAGAAAACTGCAAAGATTGGGCTAACAAACTATCGTACGCCCTGTGGGGGTACAGAACATCAGTGAGAACAGCAACATGAGCCACGCCTTACTCTTTGGTCCATGGAATGGAAGCAGTACTGTCGGTGGAAGTTGAGATACAGTCCATACGGATATTAGCAGAAGCAGAGTTATTGGAGCAAGAATGGGCCTCGCAGAGACTTGAACAGTTGGCATTACTGGATGAGAATAAAATGAAGTCCCTGTATCATATGCAGTTATACCGGAAGAGATCGGCCCGAGCATTCAACAAAAGGTGTGTCCTACTAAGATCAGAGAGGGGGATCTAGTACTTAAGCTATCAAAGCCGGTGACAACGGATCCGAGAGGAAAGTTCATACCTAATTGGGAAGGACCCTACATAGTCCAGAAAGTGATGGGAAACGGGTCAGTGAGACTGTCAGACTTGGAAGGGAACGAGTTCATCTAGCCGATCAACGTGGACAAATTGAAGCAATATTTTACCTGAGGAAGAGAGGACCGAATAGTCACCAAGGGAATTGGTGGAATAACCTAACCCAACGGGATAGGAAATTCATCCATGCATGCATACATACACGTAACGCACTTGCATTCTTTTTGTGTTTTGTTTTCTTTGTATTCACAGTTTTCAACGGAGAAAAAGAGAAAGCGGCAAATGCAAGCCAACCAGAAGCAGCAACAATACAATGTCATCAGTTTTAGGAATGAATCATGGGGTTGAGGCCCACATCAGTCTCATGAATGAATCAGAATCAGTATCAGTTTCAGGAATGAATCACTGGGTTGAGGCCCGCATCAGTATTAGTCTTAGGAAGGAATCCCAGGGTTGAGGCCCATATCAGTATAAGTTTCAGGAATGGATCCCAGGGGGCGAAGCCCACATTATCAGCGGTTGAAAGGAAGAATTTCGTGGAGTGAGTGAAAAGGAAAAAAAGGAGAGAAGTCATTGATGGTTAGGCATATGTCCGGTGATGAAATTGTTTGTTGTAGGGAGAAACCTTAGAACGATAAGTGCGAGATGTGCTCTCATCCGGTATTCTGAATAGTTGATCTCAACTAGACTCGCGAGCACTTGATCACGGGATCTTAGTGGTGGAAGCCTAAGTAGTCGGCAAGATGATTAGTTGAAGAGATGATGGAGCAGTGAATGACCGTTTGCCTAGATGTCAATCCTGGTTTACTTATGCTACGATATATGATATGGTTGGAAACAAATAAAAAGTTTCTACAAAGAAAGGAAAGGAAAAATAGACCGCCTATAACCGATAAGCGTGAAGCTAGCCATGGGCGAGTATTAGGACCACCATGAGGAGAAATGCTACCTTAAAGGGTAGGTGTGTCAAAGAAAGAAAAAGAAAGTTCAAAAATGAAAAGAAAGAAAAAGAAAGAGAAAAAAAAACATATCATGTTGAGTACGAGGAAGTAATCACAGAGTGTGATCAAGACATCTAGGTTGGTTAGACCCACTGATCCGATTCTCCGAGACAAAATCATCGAGTTGTCTTACTTAAGGATTAAGCTGTGAAAGAGCCTTGGCACACACACACTAGGAGTCTAGTTCAGATCACTCATTCAGACGAGCAGATCTAAGTGTATTAAATACTTTGAAGGTTCTCTGGTTTCGACGTGAAGCATCCGTTGAGGACGAAAATATGTTTAGCTATCATGATTATCTCGTGAGAGGCAGTACGGTATGTTGGAATGAACCATCACATCACTAGTATCAGTTTTGGGGATGAGTCCCAGGGTCGTGACCCACATCAGTAGCAGTTTTGGGATGCATCCCAGGGTCGAGGCCCACACATCAGTAGCAGTTTTGGGATGCGTCTTAGGGTCGAGGCCCACACATATCATCAGTAATTTTGGGTATGAGTCCCAAGGAAGAGGCCCACATAAGTATCAGCTTGGGGCGAGGCCCATATCAGCATCAGTTTAGGGGCGAGGCCCACATCCACATCAGTTTGGGGGCGAGGCCCATGTCAGTATCGGTTTAGGGGTGAGCCTACATCTGTATCAGTTTAGGGGCGAGGCCCACATCAGTATCAGTCTGTGGGCCGAGGCCCACATCAGTATCAGTTTGGGGATGAGTCACAGGGTCGAGGCCCACATCAATTTCAGTTTTGGGGATTGTTGGGTTAGTCTAAGCTTCCCAAGATCATTTCAAAGAATGAAAATAAGTGCGAATACATTCAAAGGAGTTGCGGAATACTCACAATGATCGGTTGAGTCGATGCGGTGATGAACAAAACTCATTTTCTGCCCACTGTCAAGCTCGGCAGTCCACTGATTTCCCTCTCAAAGATTCGGCCATGTGTGGTCTTCATCTTCCTCCAAGCTCCAAGCTTTGGTTAATGGTGATTCCAAGCTCATGAAGTGAGTTCCCTATCACCTTTGTATGTCTCCAATGGTGTGCTAGCACTTAAGAAATTTGCCACAAATTTCCCTTGCTTCCCTTTGTGTTTCACGGTCAAACCAGTGAATGAGAGAAGAAGAAATGGCCTGTTTGGCCGAGAGAGAGATCAAGATTCTTGGCTCCAAAAACGTGAGCTAAGGAGAGAGAATAGAAGTTGTGTGGTTTTTGTATATCAAATACCAAAAAAAAAAGTCAAATACCATTTAATAAATAAATGATAAATGTCTTTCAAGCTTTCAAAAGCTTGTCCAACAACTCTCATCAAGTCACATCACTCATTCAATCAATGTGACAAGTTGTCACATCACTCAAAGTGACTAATGATTTGACGCTTGATGCGACTAGCGATTTGACGCTTGATGTGACTTGCGTGCCGCACTCGAATTCGAAATGCGAATGCGCTCGCAATCACACCCGGGCTCGGGTTCGCTAATTCCAAATTAACAAATTTTCCGTTGCGACGTAATTAAATGATTATGCCTAGCGAAATCACTATTCACATCGCTAACGAATTAATTCTAAATTAACTCGTTCGCCCGATTTAAAATCTAATTTTAATTCCGCGTCGAAATCCAATTTCGTATAATATATCGAATATATTATTTTATCGATTAATTCCAAATTAATCGTTATCTCTCTTTAATTGATATTTTATCCCAGATAAAATATCTCCGCAATTAATCCCAGATTAATTTTCTCTCTCATCTAATTAATCCCAGATTAATAAAAGTGCGAGTCATACGTCATCGGTGAATCTTCGGGAAGTGACCCATGAGATCCCCGGATATATTGGCAGTAAATTCGGTCGTCGGACTATCTGAACACGTAAGTACCAAGTACTACGTTTGTACCGATTTACAAGACAAGGTTGGCTTCTAGCAAAGCGCCATGCCTACCCAATTCTCCAGAAACATGCTTACAGGAATAAGCGATCTATATCAGGCGTAGTATACGTAGTATTGCATATTTCGATCCAGCATCAGATGTCACGTGCTAGGCTTTGGGCTGGAATTGTGTCTGCCCCGTACGAAGCACATGTCGGATGTATGGTGACTAGTCTCTAGGATAAACATGACCTTGTCATTTTATCTCGATGATTGCAGTGCATAAGAGTACTAGTACCGTATCCTACGTGACATCATCTCCACTATGACTGGAGTGATACTTCGGTCTTGACATCACACCCAACACACTATGATTCTAAATATACCCAGCAGAGGCGTACACAGAACCTGTTAAAGCCCTGGACGACCAAAACCAAAGTATATTGATTGTCACAAGTATTAGCGGTGCAAGTCTCAGGTTAAGACCAAATACACCTACCCTGATTTCGGACTTCCATAGACACATAGTCTTACTACCAATGGAATTCCGAGGGGGTCTATCCAGAGCGAAGCTGTTTCCCGTACCATCGGTAAAACACAACCTCCTATTACACTTGCATGAGTATCATATACCCAAATATATGAGAACTATGTCGTTGTGCCCTCACAAACGTGCACAAGTGTAATACTAGTCTTTTACGCATTATCGATGTCCAATCTCGATAATACTCCGACTAGGGATATTTAATGATTTATCCTTCGTGGACTGATACTGTCTCATATCATTCTCAATCCAGGAACAAATCATTAGGACCTCCTATAATTTATATATCTTGGTGATCTAATCACAAATGATAAGAGTGCAATCTCCTTTATCACATAGTTAATTTGTACAACAACACCATGATCTGTACAAATAGTGATGCTATGGGTCATAATTGTCCAGCAGGGATGAGTCCCAGGGTCGAGGCCCACACATCAGTATCAGTTTTGGGGATGAGTCCCAGGGCCGAGGCCCGCATCAGTTTCCGTTTTGGGGATGAGTCCCAAGGGCGAGGCCCATATCAGTATTAGTCCAGGGTCGAGGCCCATACATATCATCAGCACTTTTGGGGATGAGTCCCAGGGTCGAGGCCCACATCAGTATCAGTTTGGGGGCGAGGCCCACATTAGCATCAGTTTGGGGATGAGTCCCAATGTCGAGGCCCACATCAGCATCAGTTTGGGGATGAGTCCCAGGGCCGAGGCCCACATCAGTTTCAGTTTTGGGGATGAGTCCCAAGGTCGAGGCCCGCACATCAGTATCAGTTTTGGGGATGAGTCCCAGGGCCGAGGCCTACATCAGTTTCAGTTTTGGGGATGAGTCCCATGGGCGAGGCCCATATCAGTATCAGTCCAGGGTTGAGGCCCACTTCAGTATCCGTCTGGGGCGAGGCCCACATCAGCATTGTCGGTATCAGTTTTGGGGATGAGTTCCGGTGGCGAGGCCCACATCAGTATCAACATCAGTTTTGGGGATGAGTCCCGGGGGCGAGGCCCATATCAGTATCAATATCAGTTTTGGGGATGAGTCCCGGGGGCGAGGCCCACATCAGTATCAACATCAGTTTTGGGGATGAAACCCGGTGGTGAGGCCCACATCAGTATCAACATCAGTTTTGGAGATGAGTCTCAGGGTTGAGGCCCACATCCACATCAGCATCAGTATCAGCAGTTTTGGGGATGCGTCCCAGGGTCGTGACCCACATCATCAGCAGTTTTGGGGATGCGTCCCAGGGTCGTGACCCACATCATCAGTAGTTTTGGGGATGCGTCCTAGGGTCGTGACCCACATTGTCAACATTATCAGGATGCATCCCAGGGTCGAGGCCCCCGTTGTCGGTTGTAGTTATCGGGATGCATCCCAAGGTCGTTGGCCCTCTGCATCATCAGTTTTGGGGATGCGTCCCAGGGTCGTGACCCACATTGTCAGCGGTATTGGGATGCGTCCCAGGGTCGAGGCAACCGTTGTCGGTTGCAGTTATCGGGATGCGTCCTAGGGTCGTTGGCCCCCTGCATCATCAGTTTTGGGGATGCGTCCCAGGGTCGTGACCCACATTGTCAGCGGTATTGGGATGCATCCCAGGGTCGAGGCCCCCGTTGTCGATTGCAGTTATCGGGATGCGTCATAGGGTCGTTGGCCCCCTACATCATTAGTTTTGGGGATGCGTCTCAGGGTCGTGACCCACATTATCAGCGGTATTGGGATGCATCCCAGGGTCGAGGCCCCCATTGTCGGTTGCAGTTATTGGGATGCGTCCCAGGATCGAGGTCCACTGCATCATCAACTCAGCTCGAAGCAGCAGGCAAGTCAGGTGGCAGCTGGCGAGCCATGTAAGTAAAAATGCATTGCATAACTTTGATAGGATTGTCATGGTCACACACTACACAAGTCCCATCAAAGTGGGGGCGACTGTAGGCACTGCATTTTTGCATATAAGTCCCGATGATGAGTCTCACATGGAGACACTACCTCTTTAAATAGTGGAAGTCGCGGGAAACGGACGTCGGAAGGGAAAAGTCAAGAATTGACATTTTTGTTGGATTTAGTTCACTTGTTTAGCTTCGGGTTCGCTTGTTGGACCTCTATTTTAAAACACATCCCAAACCCACTTCTCCCAAGCCCAATCCAAAATAATTAAACCATTTAAAAAACATGTCACAAATTAAATTAAAACCAATTAAATTAAATTCCTAATTTAAGCAAATCTCTTCCTAATTTAAATAAATCACCTACCAATTTAAATATATTCCCCCACCAAAATACAATTATCCTTTCCTTTTCTAAACTAATTAAATCCATCCCTAAATTACTTGATCTTGTTTCCTTAATTTAAAATCTCATGCACAACCCTAACCCTAGCTTGTAACTATAAAACATAACACTAATGCAACCCTAAGGCTCTAGACTCTCACGACAGTACAAGAACCCTAAAGCCACCTTGAGACCTTGACGTAGCATCAATCAGCAGCAACCAAAAACACAAACCATAATCATCTCCCTCCCCAGAGCATCCCCGACAGCAAAAAAAAATAAACCCTAGATCCCTCGTCTTCTCTCTCTGAACCACGCCTCTATCCTTCCTAAGTCACACGGGTAAAGAACAACAACAAACCTCATTCACGGCCAACTAAACCAAACCTTGAACAAAGAAAACAAACCTAAACACTCTTCTACACATTCTCTCTCCCACCTGCAACCTCTCGACCGAAACAACTGCCCCTCACCAAACTGCATGTTGAATGTACATGCAGCCCTCACGTTAACGAGACACACACACGCACTTGCCGACCAAACAAATCCAAGACACACCGACACAACCTAGACAAACCGACTCAAACACAAACAAATACATAAAACCTCAGCCCTCCACGTGAACCCTCAAGCCGCAAGCAGATACATAAAACCAAGCTACAAAGACTACTCGGCAATACACGTAAAACCATCACAGGCCATACGTCCCCTGCCTATCAATTCACACCCCTAAACCCTCACAACAAGCCTTATTCACGCACAAATTGTCACCGAAACTGCCACCAAAACAGCCACAAACCATCACCGAAAATAGCCCATGAATCTGCACTGCAGTAACCGAAAATACACCCCCAAACAGCAGCCCAAACACCGTAAAACAATGACAAAAAAATATAGCAAAAACAGCAGCAAAACGGAGAAAAACAGCAGCCCAAACAGCAAAACAGCGAAAGGAAACGTTGAACCAGTGAACCGAAGGAATTGAGGAGCATCAACCCTTCCGATAACCGCATACCGCACTTCCGAGAGACGATTTAAGAGGTCAGACCTGAGGGCACCCTTCTTATTTATTCTCATCTTTTTTTTGTTTATTAGAACTCATTCGCATGAGAGTGGTTTGTTGATATATGTTGTGGTCCTTGAATGAATGGAATATATGTTCTTTCTTGTGGTATATCGGATGGAAACCCGGACGTAAATTTCGTAGCCGAATCCAAATGGACGGTATTGCGGTTTGCACTCGGGATACAATGCCACATACCACTTGAGAGATTCACACATTCCATTTCATCCAACCTTGTATTCGAGCATGATTGGGTTGCTAGTATGTTATTTATTTTTTAAACATGATTTAGTCGTTAGTATGCTATTACTTTCTGCATGTTACTTATTTATGCATGATGATATAGTGCGCATGGGCAAATCAAGTTGGATTAAAGGTTCTTTATTTTGAGGGATAAAAAGCCCAAGGGATACCTTTGCCACGACGTTTTGCCGTGCCAGACAGAGTATGTTTGATTGAATGTGAGATATGTGTAATCGAGCATACGGGGTCCTATATTATTATTGTCTTTATTTTATATGCATTGTAATATAATGCGCATGGGCTAACTAGGGTGGATTAAAGGTCCTCTATTCGAGGGAAATGCCTGAAGGCTACCTTTACCATGATGTTTTGCCGCGCCTTTTATTATGTCATTTACCCTTTGCATATCATTGCTTTATTTACGCATGCATTGCATTCTTGTGTGCATGGGCTAACTAGGGTGGATTAAAGGTCCTCTATTCGAGGGAAATGCCTAAAGGCTACCTTTTCCATGATGTTTTTTCACGCCGGATGAGGTGTACCCGATTGAATGTGAAATGTGTTCCATCGGGCACACGAGGTCCTAAATTGTGTATTCGTTTATCCATATATGTGTTTGTGTCATTTCAGATGCCATTTTGGCTATCTCGTTCGAACGTTTCCAAACATTACACGAACGTATGCATCCTGCCTCATTCTGTTTGAACGCGTTTATGAACGCTACACGAACGTATACATTCTGTCTTATTTCCGTTCGAACACGCCTCAGAACGCTACTCGAACACTTGCATTCTGTTTACCGTTCGAACGCGTTTACGAACGCTACTCGAACGCGCATGCATTTTATTGTATCATGCATCAGGTCTCATTCCATTCAAACGTGTTATCAAACGCTATACGAACGCGGACATTCTGTTTATCTTTCAAACGCGTTATCAAACGTTACTCGAACGCTTGCATTCTGTTTACCGTTCGAACACATTTACGAACGCTCCACGAATGAGCTTTCACATGTTACATCCCATTTCATGCATGCTTGTTTCTTCCATTATATTCTCATACATGATTGCTTACGTGATTGTTGCTTTCGCACTAGAAACCTAATTATGTCTCCTATATTTATGTTTTACTTGTATTGCCATATTTATCGACTTAACGTGTTTATAAAATTATATGTCTGCCGTTATTCCAGTTTATTTTCATGCATGTGAATTTAGAAGTAGAATACTCTTGGAAACATATGTTGCGTAGATTCGATTAAATTATTGCACAAATAATTTCATTACAAGTGGCATAAGTAAGGGACCATTCTGAACCCAACGGTTTGAGGTCTTCCCTTGTGAGGGGTGCGTGCGGCCTTAAATCATTTTCTCGGTACACAACGGGTGGCGACTCCATTTTTATTTCTCCGGTTTAGTTCCCCCGTGGGCTATTCCGTACTCCCAATCGGGCCGCGAGCCTGGGACAGCGTCGCCGATTTCTGTGTCCTACACCAACCATGTCTTGTAAATCGGTAAAAACGTAGTACTAGGTACGTACGTGTTCAGATAGTCCGATGACCGGATTTACTGCCAACATATCCAGGGATCTCATGGGTCGCTTCCCGAAGATTCACCGATGACGTATGACACCCACATAATTAATCTGGGATTAATTATAAGAGAGAGAAAATTAATCTAGGATTAATTACAGAGATATTTTATATGGGATAAAATACTATTTAAAGAGAGAGAACGATTAATTTAGAATTAATCGATAAAATAATATATTCGATATATTATACGAAATTAGATTTCGACGCGGAATTAAAATTAGATTTTAATTCGGGCGAACGAGTTAATTTAGAATTAATTCGCTAGCGACGTGAATAGTAATTTTGCTAGGCATAATTATTTAATTAAGTTTGATTAATTACGTGGCAACGAAAAATTTGTTAATTCGGAATTTCCGAGCCCGCGAGTGTTTGCGGGACCACTCGCATTTTGAATCAAGTGGGGCCTACAAGTCACATCACGCGTCACATCGTTAGTCATTCTTATGATGGAAGTCACATCAACTTTGAGTGATGTGATGGATGTCACTTTTATGAGTGATGTGAGTTGTTGGAAGGCTTTAATGCCTTGTACCTTTTTTGAATTTGGTAATTGATTTTTGGTATTTTTGATTTTTGAAATCAAAAACTAAAATAAACAACACAACTTCATCTTCTCTCCCTCTCCCTCTCCATCTCACGGCACTTGGTGCCTTTTCTCTCAAAATCTTCCATTGCCGAGAGCAACAAGAAGCTTTAGGGAAATTTTGTGGCAAAATTTCCAAGTGCTAGCACACTCAAATGAGTCTCACAAAGGTGATAGGGAAACCCATTCATGAGCATGGAATCTCAAATCAAAGCTTGGAGCTTGGAGATCAAACATGGAGCACAAAATGGAGGCATGGCCGAGAGCTTCAAGGAGCAAAGAAAAGTTTTGTGTTCTTCGCATCGCAAAGCCGATCAAAGTGAGTATTTCCGCAACTTTACTTTGATGTATTCGTACATTTCATAGCTTAATATGATCTTGGTTTGACCTAGAAAACCCTACAATGGTATCAAAAGCCTTGATTAAGCATGAAATTGAATTAGGGTAAAATTTGGGTAAAATTGATTTGAGCATGATTTGATAAAATTGATTGTTTGAATATGCTTGAATGATGATAACTTAGAGTAAAGCATGATCAATTTGATGAAAATTGAGTTGGATTAATTTTCCCCCCAATTTTTGGCTTGGCCGAAAGTTAAGTGTGCCCTAAAGTCATGGTGATTTTTTTTTTTGATCATTGGATGAGTTGAAAGACTTGGGGTAAATTGATTTAGGATTTAATTGGATTAAAATTGAAATCGGATTTAACATTCCTCAAAATGCCGTGAGCTATATAGCATGGAATGAGATGATTTTTTGATTCAATAATGTTGGACATGTGTTGATGATGATTATCATGATTAATTATGTAAATTGGTGTTTTGGAAATGTTAATTTGAATAATTAATTATGGCTATACACTTTAGTTAATTAAATTGTGATATTGGGAATATTGGAATTTAATTAGTTGGGCTAAATTTGGAATTGGGCTAATAAAATTGTATTTGGGCTTAATGGGCTTGGTTGGGCCAAGTTTGGTTTAGGTCAATTGGTTGGATCCAATTGGGCCTAAAACCATTTCCATAAAGTCCAAATATGATTAAATGGGCCTTTAAAATTTTAATTGGGCCTAATGGGCCTAAATTGATTTTTGGCAAATGGTGATTCCTTATTGGGCTTTGGTTGCCAAAGTCTATGCCTTATATATTAATTGAAAGCCCATTAGACTTTAATTAAATTGACATTGGATGTTAATTGGGCTTTGAGACCCGTTTAAATTAGATTTAGAATCTAAGTCGCAAAAGGCTCATTAATAAAGTGTAATTATTTAATTTGGAATTAAATAAAGAATTAGTATTGAATGCAAATTAAATTGGATTTAATATTGTAGTTTGATATAATTCAAGAATTCGTACTTTGAGTACTTATTCTTAAAACGACTTGGACTCGCGCAAATCAAATCGTTGTTTGAACATTGGATGGTCATTAATTTCAGATTAATTAATTGGATTAGATTGATTGATAACATGCTTTGTGTGAATACATGGATGTGATGTATGAATAATGTATATCGGATGGATATTAGATGGGTGAGGGCAATTTTGGAAATTGTTGTAATAAATTTAGAATTTATTAAATTGGACCTGCGTGTCCAGCCTATTACCTCTTGACTCTTTGTATTTCTCTTATCACCTATTCCCCTCAATGTAAAAGAGGTTTCTTTAGAAGTGTTATGTAATTGGGTAGAAGTAAGATTTGTGCTAGCGGGAGAGAGGAAATGGAGAGATTTATTCTAGGAACAAGTTGTTTTAAATATCCATCTGCATATCATTATTAATTTATTTATCGCGCCTTATTATGCTTTTAGAATGCATGTTCAAGGGTGTATGATGAGACCTAATCAAAGATAATTAATTTGTTGCCAATTACGCGAAAAACCCTCAACAAATATTAAGCATTTTTCTTTCTATTGAATGATTCATTCTCAAGATCCAAGATTGGCTCTGGTTTGTTGGCCAAAGTCAAGACCTTTGTCCATCACGGATGTGTTTGAATCATGAAGGTTTTGTTCCATATCGCATGTCTTGTCCAAGTTGTGATTTGTGGCCAAAGTCAAGATCAATTCTTGTCCATCGACATCGATTACAAAGCTTTCCAAAGTCAATGGGTCACGCTTAACTGGAATCGTTAAGCTTGTTGTGCCAAAGCCAATGCTTAGTTGATTTAGAGGAAAAATGGTTAGGGAATATATTGGATATATTGGCATATATTGGATATATGTTTCGGACTTGGATGTCCACCTACTGGATCTAGGAATTGGATGAGATCCAATTGATCTTAGAGATCTACCTAGTTAAATATCATACAACTTGTTGGCCAAAGTCAAGGTTGTGTGTTATTTAACGGGATCCTAGCCCACTAGGAAACTAGGTTTCCCGAGTACTCAACAGAGGGTTAGAGGCTCGCCGAAAAATAGTAGGAGGCAAGTATTAAATTTTCAATTTCGTCTAGATACTTGCCAATACACGCTCATTTCAATTTTTCGTCATTAATTTTAAATAAATATATATTAGTTGGACTAATATTTAATCGTTGTTTTAAATTAAACAGTTGGACTGTATTCAAACTATTTCAATTTATAGTTGATTATATAATTGGATTATAGTAATCAATATATTTGAATTTAACCAATTAAATTATAGTTGATTATATAGTTAGACTATAGTAATCATTATAATCAATAGTACCTGAAATCGTTGATTGGATAGCTGGACTATAGTAATCGATATAACTGAAAGATTAGTGTTTAAAACATAAACCTGGGTAAAAATGTATTTAAACGGCTTTAATTTTCAGATTGGGAATAGAACCTCAGGATAGTCCTGGGAACTGAGAAGTTATTCTATTTGATAGAACAACCTCTTGGGCCTGAGCCCGGAGTTGAGCAAATAGTAGAACATGATCTTTGGAAGATTCATGTGATGATAACTTTAGTGCTCAATCCATTATACTAGATGCAATAACATTTTAATTTCGTCGTCAGAATTAAAGATTAGATCTTTGTACCATGATGATAAAATTAAAGATCTTCATAGATTTATTCTTAAATCTTAGAAGTACAAATTGCAAAGAAGCTCTTTAGCTCGTATATGTCAGAGGGTACATCTGTCGAGCACTAGGTGTCGCAGATGATTGCTGACATCGATCAGCTAGGTTAGCTGGGCATTACCTACGTGGCCGAGACTACCAAAGATTTGATCTTATAGTCTCTACCTGAAAGTTGGGGCAGGTTCATTATGAACCAAGAGTAAACTCTTGGAGAGTTGACGGCTATGCTCAAGGAGGCATAACCATAGCTTCTAAAATGGGCAAAGGTAAAATCATCAAAGTCTTCTAGGAAGACAAATGACATATCCCAAGATGTCTGCCTAAATAGTGGCAAACGGGGTCACTGGAAGCGTGACTGCCGTATGGACAAGGCAAGCATGAAGGAAGTGAAGACGGGCAAGGATCCAGATTCAAGTATGTTTGTCATAAACATATCCACTGTTAGTTTCAAAATTGGATTTTGATACTAGATGTGGTACATAAATATATGTACTGATGTGCAGGATCTGCTGATTAGCAGAAGACTGGCTTCAGTTGAGATTGATCTGTGAATCAAAAACAGGACGAGAGTCACTGTTTTAAATGTAGAGACCTAAGTTTAGGAACTACCCTTAGGGTATGTACTTAAATTAGGAAGCTGTTATAATGTACCTAGTTTGACTAGAAACATTATCTCTATATCAGAGTATAACTCGTTGCGGGTATACCTTTATATTCTAGAACACTAAAATGTTTTATTTTATAAAGATGATATTGAGATAAACACATTAGATGTGAATAACAATATTTATATTTTGAATATAAATGAATCTCAAACGTATAACATGACAAACAAATAACTCAAACTGATTTGATCACATTAGACTTATTTGTGGCATTGTTGTCTGGGACACATTAACAAGACTCGTATATCCACACTTTCGAAGAGTGGATACTAGGACGAATTTGATCCTATTCAAATGATGTCTACGATGTTGGACAATTATGACCCATAGCATCACTATTTTTACAGATCACGGTGTTGTTGTACAAATTAACTATGTGACAAAGGAGATTGCACTCTTATAATTTGTGATTAGATCACCAAGATGTATAAATAATAGCAGGTTCTTATGATTTGTTCCTGGATTGAGAATGATATGAGACAATATCAGTCCACGAAGGATAAATCATTAAATATCCCTAGTCAGAGTATTATCGAGATTGGACATCGATAAATACGTAAAAGACTAGTATTACACTTGTGCGCGTTGTGAGGGCACAACGACATAGTTCTCATATATTTGGGTATAGGATACTCATGCAAGTGTAATAGGAGATTGTGTTTTACCGATGGTACGGGAAACAGCTTCGCTCTGGATAGAACCCCTCAGAATTCCATTGGTAGTATGACTTTGTGTCTATGGAAGTCCGAAATCAGGGTAGGTGTATTTGGTCTTAACCTGAGACTTGCACCGCTAATACTTGCGACAATCAATATACTTTGGTTGCGATCGTCCAGGGCTTAAACAGGTTCTGTGTACACCTATGCTGGGTATATTGAGAATCATAGTGTGTTGGGTATATTGACATACGCAATACTACGTATACTACGCCTGATATAGATCCTTATATTCATGTAAGGATATTTCTGGAGAATTGGGTAGGCATGGCGCTTTGCTAGAAGCCAACCTTGTCTTGTAAATCGGTATAAACGTAGTACTAGGTACTTACGTGTTCAGATAGTCCGACGACCGAATTTACTGCCAACATATCCGGGTATCTCATGGGTCGCTTCCCGAAGATTCACCGATGACGTATGACTCGCACTTTTATTAATCTAGGATTAATTAGATGAAAGAGAAAATTAATATGGGATTAATTACAGAGATATTTTATCTGGGATAAAATATCATTAAGAGAGAGAAAATGATTAATTTAGAAATAATCGATTAATTAATATATTCGATATATTAAACGAAATTGGATTTCGACGCGGAATTGAAATTAGATTTTAATTCGGACGAACGAATTAATTTAGAATTAATTCGTTAGCGACGTGAATAGTGATTTTGCTAGGCGTAATCATTTAATTACGTCGCAACAGAAAATTCGTTAATTTGGAATTAGCAAACCCGAGCCCGAGATTATTTGCGAGCACATTTGCATTTCAAATTAGAGTGCGGCACGCAAGTCAAATCAAGCGTCAAATCGCTAGTCGCATCAAGCGTCAAATCATTAGTCACTTTGAGTGATGTGACAACATGTCACTTGATTTGATAGATTGATGGATTGATGGGAGTTGATGGAAAGCATTTAATTGCTTGACTTTTTGTAAATCAAAAGTGGTATATGGTAAATGGATTTTAGAAATCAATTACAATTACACTTTTTCCATCTCTCTCTCACAACTTTCTCTCCTCCTCTCTCCTCTCATTTTCACGCCCAAGGGGCTGAAAATTCTTCTGGTTTCTGCACAAAGCCGAGACAGTGAATGGAAGCAAGTGTGATGATTTTGCAGCAAAATCATCGAGAGCTAGCACTCCGAGAAACATGCGAAAGTGATAGGGAAGTCCACCCATGAGCCGAGAATCGTTTGACGGAGCTTGGAGCTTCAAGGAAGACCTCAAAATGCCGAAAATGGTGGGCTGTGACAGTGAACTGCCGAGCAACCAGTGAGCAGATTTTCAGTTTTTTTGTTCGTCTCCGCATCGCTCAACCGATCGATGTGAGTATTCCGCAACTCCCTCGTTGTATTCTCACATGTTTTCATGCTTGTTTATGATCTTGGGACCTTAGCAAACACCAACAATGGTATCTTGAGCAAGGTTGAGCATGAAATTAATTTAGGGCTTAAAATTTGGTAAAATTGATTTTGAGCATGTATAATGAAATTGGATGAATTAGTATGCTTAAATGTGTTTTAATTGATGATTGATTGGATCAATTTGATGAAATGTTGTTTGGAACAAATTTCCCAAATTTTATATATTGGCCGAATGTAGTAGAGCCCTAAAATTCTTGGAATTTGATTTTTTGATTCATTGGATGAGTTAGAAATCAATTGGGAATGTTGATTTAATGTTTAATTTGATTCAATTGGATGGATTTGAAATTGGATATAAAATCCCCACAAAACCGAGAGCTAAAGCATGTGTATTGAGTTTGATTTTTGTTAAAATGTGTTGGACATGTTTTAATGTTAATTAGCATGATTAATTAGGCTAATTGATGTTTTAGAAATGTTAATTGGGTAATTAATTATGTTATGCACTTTGTTTAATTAAATTAAGAAATTGGATTTTTGGAATTTAATTAAATTGGGCCTATTTTGTATATTGGCTTTTAAAGTTGTTATTGGGCTTATTGGGCTTGGTTGTACTAAGTTGGGTTTAGGAAAAATGGTTGGATCCAATTGGGCCCAAAAACTGCTTCCTTAAAGCCCAATGCGACTTAATGGACCTTTAAAGTTTAATTGGCCTAATGGGCCAAAATTGATTTCTGGGCTTATGGGGTAACTCCCGGATTGGACTTTGGTTTATTGGGTTCGACTCGAGTTGACCAAAAGTCAACGCCTTAAGAAATTAATTAAAAGCCATTGGACTTTAATTAAATTATATTGGATATTAATCGGGCTTTGAGACCCGTAACGATTAATTTGGAATTTAAGTCGTATAGGTTCGTTAATAAGTGTAGTATTTAATTTGGAATTAAATAGTGAATTAGAATTAAATCAAATTGAATTGGATTTAATTATGTAGTTTAATTTAATTCGAGAATTCGTACTTTAAGTACTTATTCACAAAACGAGTTTGACTCGAGCAAAATCAAATCGTTGTTTGAACATTGGATGGTCACTAATTATCAGATTAATTAATTTGATTAGATTGATTGATAACATGCTTGTGTGAATACATGGTTGCGATGCATGAATAATGTATATCAGATGGATATTAGATGGGTGGGGCAAATTTTAGAAATTGTTGTAATAAATTTGGAATTTATTAATTTGACCTGCTTGTCCAGCCTTATTACCTCCTTATTCTTGTATTCTCTTCTCACCCTCCCCTCAATGTAAATGAGGTTCTTTAGAAGTGTAGTGTAACAGGTAGAAGTACTACTTGTGCTAGCAGAAGAGAGAAAGAGAGAGATTTCATCTCGGATCAATATGTAAAGTATCCATCCGCATATCATTATTATTTTATTATACGCGATTTATTATGTGTTTAGAATGCATGTTTAAGGGTGTATGATGATGAGACCTTAACAAAAGATAATAAATTGGTTGCCAATTGCACTCGAAAACCCCTCACAAAATTAGCGTCTTTCCTTCCATTGAGTGATTCTCACTCAAGATCCGAGACTGGCATGGCTTGTTGGACAAAGTCAGGCCTTTGTCCGTCGAGGATGTGTTTGAATCACGAGGCTTTGTTCCATATCAGTGTCTGTCCAAGTTGTGGTTGTTGGCCAAAGTCAAGACCACTTCTGTCCATCGACATGATTACGAAGCTTTCCATGGTCAATGGGTCGCGCTTATCTGGATCAGTAAGTTTGTTGTGCCAAGCCAAGGCTTAGTTGATTCAGAGGAAAAAGGTTAGGTAATACATTAGATGTATTGGCATATATAAGATATTTGTTTCGGACTTGGATGTCCCCCTATGGATCTAGGAATTGGATTGATCCAATCGATCTTAGAGATCTACCTAGTTAATTATCATACAATTTGTTGGCCAAAGTCAAGATTGTGTGATATTTAAACGGGATCCTAGCCCGCTAGGAAACACGGTTTCCCGAGTACTCGACAGAGGGTTAGAGGCTCGCCGAAAAATAGTGGGAGGCAAGAATTGAATTTGCAATATTCGTTAATTACTTGCCATACGCGCTCATTCAAATATCATTCGTCAAATAAATTAAATGTTAGTTGGACTAATATTTAAATGTTGTTTTAATAATAGTTGGACTATATTCAAACTATTCATTTATAGTTGATTTTATAATTGGATTATAGTAATCAATATAATTGATTTTAATCTATTAAATTATAGTTGATTAAATAGTTGGACTATTGTAATCATTATAATAAATAGTACCTAAAATCATTGATTAAGTAGTTGGACTATTAGAATCAAGATGTAATTGAAAGATTGACAGTTAAAACATAATCCTAGGGAAAATATATTTAAATGGTTTTTAATTTTTCAAATTTGGAATAAAGTTTCATGATGGTCCTAGAAAATAATAAGTTACTTTATTTGATAAAATAACATATTAGGCCTAAGCCCGGAGTTAAGCAAATAGTAGAGCATAATGTTTGGAAGATTAATGTGATGATAACTTTAGTGCTTAATCCATTATACTTACCGTAGTAGACTCCTTAATTTCTAAATCAGAACTAAGGATTAGATCCTTAAAGTATGATAAAGAAATTGAAGGATCTTCATAAATCTATACTTAGATTTTTAGATTACTAAAATGCAATAGTAAACTCTTGGAGAGTTAATGACTATTCCTTAGGAGATAAAGTCAAAATTTACAATAAGGCAAGTAGCGCAAGGCGCACCTTACTTCGATATTCTAGAAGGCCAAGGCTTGGCCAAAGGCTTCTGGAATGTGAAAAGGGCAAAGACAAAATCATTATAATCTTCTGGGAAGATAAAAGACATATCCCAAAATCTCTGCTTAAATTATGGAAAACGGGATCGCAGAAGCGTGACTGCCGTTTGAACAAAGCAGACATGAAGGAATTGAAGACGGTGCAAGGCTCCGACTTCAAATATGTTTGTCAAGATTATGTTCACTACTAGTATTAAAATTGGATTTTAGATACTTAGTGTGGTACATAAATATGTACTGATGTGCAGAATCTGCTGAGAGTAGGATACTGACTTCAGATGAGATTAATCTGTGAATTGAAAACGGGACGAAAGTCGCTGTTTTAACCGTAGATACCTAAGTTTAGGAACTACCCTTCGGGTGTGTACTTAAATTAGGAAACTGTTAAAATTTAACTAGTTTGACTAGACACATTATCTCTAGATCAGGGTTTAACCCGTTGCGGGTATACCTTTATATTCTAAAACACTAAATTGTTTTAATTTATAAAGATGATATTGAGATAAACACATTAGATGTGAATAACAATATTTATATTTTGAATATAAATAGATCTCAAACGTATACATGACAAACAAATAGCTCAAACTGATTTGATCAGAAAAAACTTAAAGTGGCATTGTTGTCTGGGACACAATAAAACAAGACTCGTATATCCACACTTTTGAAGAGTGGGTACTAGGACATATTTGATTCTACTCAAATAATCAAAGAATCTAGTTTATTGGGCAAAATGCCTATAACACTATTTACTTGGTAAAAGTGTAAATGCCATTGATCTGTTAGCCCTAGTTCATAGTGAAGCAAGTGGGCCCATGTCTTGCTAGGCTAGATGTGATATGAATATTTCGTGACCTTTACGTATGTGGCATCGAGTTATGGTTAAGTGTTTCTTTTGAAGAACACAAATCAGAAACTTTTAAAGTTTCGACGCGAAATAGACAAACAGATCGGCTTGGTGAGACCGTAATGGAAAATACTTAGTAATAAGTTTCTAATATACTTGAAAGAGTATAGTATTCTTTCAATGAGGACTCCTTCCGGAACACGTCACTTGACAGTGTGTCCGAAATGAGTAACCGAATTATGTTAGACATGATAAGGTTAATCGTGAGTCACTCTGAGCTATCATTTCCTTCAACGGATAAGCATTAATAGTGTAGAACTTATTTAGAATAAGGTTCCATAAAAGTCTGTTTGACAGATATCATATTAGATATGAACGGGAAAGAAACTGGGTTTCTCAATCCTGTAAATTTGGGATGCTAGGCATATATTTGGATGATACCAAACTAAAACCCAAATTGGATAAGTGCCAATTGTAGGTTATCCTAGGGATACCATAAGTATAGTACTTATACATCTCACAATGAGAACAATTTAATTGTTGCTCACCATGCGATTTTACTAAGAGGAATACCGATATGCAGTGGTAAGTGGGAGGATAGTAAAACTCGATGAAAATCGGAGTAATACTGTTCCAGGCACCGATTCCTAATGGAACACTAATAGTTCATCAAGGATGAAACTATACCATTAATCTTCGAATACACAAGAACCGCGTATGTCGGAGAGAGTCAGAAAACAACCTGGGGTATGGGTTTCTGATCTCACCTTATAAAGATGTTAATCTTTTGAGGTATACCAACTGACTACGTATAAGGAAGTGATACAAGGTATCGAATCCCTATTTATGGCAAAGTACCATGAGTCCAAAATGGATTCCATGTATATCAACCAGTTTGGATACTAGTTGATATACTGCAAGGCATTGTGCCTATTGGTACTTTATAAGTCTTCAAGGAAGACATACATGGATGACAACATACCAACGTACTAAGCTAGGCTTGTAGCGGAAAGGTATCGTTATCAACATTGTGTTGATTACGATTCAACCTTTTACCTGTTGCCACGGTAAATCCATTTGGATAATGCTTGCTGTTGCTGCATGTTCCATTTATGAAATATGTCAGCTTAACGGAAAATCGCTTTCCTGAAAAGGAAACCTTTTGGAGGATGTTTACAACATCCTGTCGATTTTGTCGTAACAAAACTAGCAAACAAGGTTTGCAGGTTATTCGATCCATGTTTGGATTGAAGCAAGCATAGGTTCTTAGAATTATCGTTTTGATGTAATCATAATAGCTTATGATTTAATTCAAAACGTAAAAGATTCTTGTGTATATAAGAGGGTTAGTGAGAGCGCACTGACAGTGGCTGTCCTATACAATAATGATAATATGTGTCATTTCTTGGAAATGATATTCCCATAAAATCTATCGGTGAAAGCTTGGCTTTCATGAAAAACTCTCCGAGAACTCGTACATTGAAAAATGTACGCTACCTGGTGTCTCATACGCTTTGAGCATATGAAATCACAAACAGGCCAATCCAAGTGATAGTCGCTGGATTGATGTTAAGAACATCCGTTAGTATCTTAGAGATCTAAGGATGATGTCTTAATCAATGGAGATGGAGAACTTGAAGTGACTGGGATCACTACTGTAAGTTTCCTAAACCGATATAAATGACTAAAGTCGCTAAACGGTACTACAAAGTTTGAATAACAGTATAGTGAGCTGGAAATCTTCCAAGCAAGATACTATTACCGAATAAACAACAAATGCGGGTAATTGCTGCAGCTGAGGCGGCAATTGAAGAAATTTGGGTCGATAACAAATCTAATTAGATTAGATATAATTCTGTTAGCAGCTGAGCTAGGCGTCAGCACAAGCTACAGAATTAATGGTCTCATCAACGATCCAGATATATACTTTGATATTCATCTGATTCATTCGGATCATACATCGTGGCGATGTGATGATCGAATAAATCACATCAGATGATAATCATGCAAATCCGTTGATGAAAGTATTTCTCGTTTGAGCCAACCGAACATAGTTCGGGTGTCAGATGACCAGCGTAAACACACACGTATAACGCAAGCGCACGTATCGTTCAAGTAGTATAAAAATATCGATCCCACGAGGACTTAATATCTAAACTATTAATTTTATGAGGTTAAATAATTAATATATCTAACAAGTTGATTGATTGATTTGAAATGGTGACGATTCTAAATTTAAAAGCAAGTAAATAAAATTGTCGAAAATAGGTTTTAAGAAAATTCAATATTAAAAACTATCTAGGGTTGTGATTTCTTCCAATATCATTTTAAAGATGAAGTGGTTATCTTAAAGTTGGGTAATATATTGATTTATTAACCTGAACACTAAATTATGTGTAAGCCTCTGTCGATGGTCAGACACAAATACCCAGTTTAACCCAATTGAACCATATGTCTATGTCAACCAAATTATCTGGATTCATTAAGTTTAAGTTCCAATTATGGCTACCCCCGCCCGACAGGTATATTCCTATCCTGTAAGGAAATCTATTAAAGGGTTATCTATCCTCAAGGAAGATCGTGGGCTATTAAGTCTAAGGTCTTAAACCTAAAATCCCTATGTCTAGTTCATTTTAGATTTACCAATTCAATTTTATTAATGGCCAGTTAATAAAAAGCATTAGGATTAAGACTCAATAAATAAACCTTTATATTACCCAAACTATAATTTAACCCCTATAAACCGGTGATATTGGATTTCATCACAACCCCAGATAACTGGCTTAGTTACGACACATATTTACAGGTAGTAAAAACTTAAATAAAATAAAAGACATAAAGTAAAAAGGCGGTAAAGTAAATACTGAAAAGTAAATTACAATAAAATAAAATGCTAAGGTAAAAGGAATTACTTTTACTACTACTAATTTAGATATCTCCCATAATATAATATATAAACTTGTGATAACATTACCAACCAGCCATATAGGCGGTAACCTGATTAAGTCAAATTAAGTCCAACGGCCATTAAGGCGGTAAAAAGATTTGTCCATGAACCTGCCATATAGACGGTAAGAAAGTTTAATTACCAACCGACCAATCTGGCGGTATCCTTGATTAGTCAGGTTAAAACCAGATTAAAATGAATTACCAACCGACCAATATAGCGGTATCCTTTTTAAGTCAATATTTTAAATAGTGAATATATTATATTTAAGGGAGATTAATCTAAATAGCAATAGTAAAAGAATTACCTTTCACCCTAGCGGGGAGTTAACTCCTCATTACTGAAAAGTAAAACTGAAAAATTAAAGAAAGAAAATTCTGTGCGTAAAAGTAAATTGCGGAAAGTAAAAACTGAAAAGTAAAGAAAAGAAAGTGCGAAACTGAAAATTAATTACTGAAAACTAAAAATAAACAAACTAGATACAATCTTCTTATTTATTCATTAAGAATTTCAAAGAGAAAGTATGAATTTTACAAATGAAATGGCTTGGTATTTATAGGCAAAATTTTGCCACCATCAAATCATCAATCAATTTCTCTCCACCAAATCCATTATTAATTTCTCCACTAATTACTCCACCAAATCCATAATTGCTCCACTAATTTCTTATCTTGTTTGGTGGTGATTTGATAATTTTTATTAATTATTTATTAATTAATATTTTGCTTTGAAAATGATTGATAATGACTTTTAATAATTACACTCCACACACTTCTGGATGGTTCATCAATTTCGGTCATGAAATCATCAGAATTTGAAAATATGTTCTCTTTCAAAGTTGTAGATCCTTGAGTCTTCTTTAATCTGGAACTTGAATCAGCTCAATCCGATATCTGAGTAAACAGTTATGCCCAAAATACGACAGATGCGCAAAACTGGAATTTCCAAAACTGCACTTCGTCAAAAACGCCCTTTCAAGTTTCCAATCTCCAAAATTAATATATCAAGTCCAATAATTGCCCTTATTTGATCCACATTTCGTCCTAAATGATTTCATTGAGTCCCGATATTATTTTATCTGCAAAATAAAATAAAACATATCAAAACGTTCATCAAACCGAGAAACTAAACAAAATATTAAGTTAAAGGGGCGGTAAATATTGATATATTTTCCGCTCATCACACCCCCAAACCTAACATTTTGCTAGTCCTCGAGCAAAACAACAAAATAAAATACAAGAAACAATTAAAATTAAACTAAGCCACTTTCGTAGGGATCACGGTTGCATTTAGCGTATGCAACAAGCCTTTAACCCCTAGGTGTCCCTAGTGGACGAGTTGTAGTCTCGTGAGGGTTTACAGCAATGATACCCACAAATATTTTACAAAAGTAAAATGGTAGTAAAACTAATGCACACAAAAGCAAAAAGACAAGCGAAAAGAGAATAAAGATGTTAGTGACTAATCAGGTGAAACTTTTACTCCAAGTTACTAGTTGTTTTGTTTCATTCTAAATTACCGAATAGGTAAATTCTCCGATTATTTTTACCATTCTCCATATACACAGCCAACAAAATATTAATCAACTCATTTTTGCCCACAACAGTCATAAGTGCAGTTGGTAAGAGAGTAATATTTTTGTCCTAAAGTTTTATCAGAATTCACACCTTTTTGAAGCAATTGAATAATTTTTCTGATTTTTCTGATTTTTTCTTTGATTTTTCTCTATTTTTTATTTATATACAATATCTTCCATCTATGTAACGAGCGTTGGGTCGGTGGCTCCCAAACCAGTTGGCTTTAGGGCACCAGGTGTTAAGACACCCCTACGGACTTATCAGACTTCATATATATATATTTTTGCAGCATCTTTGATCCATGTAGCGAGCTTTGGGCCAATGACTCCCAAACCAGTTGGTTTTAGGGCACTAGATGTTAAAACACCCTTACAGACTTAATAACTCGGATCTCAGAGGTTTTTTTTTTTTTTTTTTTTTTTTTTTTTTACTCCATTGCTTTTTGAGATGCTTCCTCCATTAAACTAGATAAAAGAATATTACAAACTTATTTTCAATTATAATACCGTAATGTTATAATATATGTTGATAATATCTTCAACTGAGCATATGATTCCTTTTAGTCCGTTTTAAGGAGAATTCACAAATTAAATAATTCAAAAGGAAATAAACAAAATAGGCTTGAGATACGTCTCAGGAGTGGAAACTCCTTACTTAGCTATCTCTTACCAATTTCACTTTTTTAGTCAAAATAAAAACACAAAAACACAATTTATTTTTGTAATTTTTTGAAAATTTTTCAATTTTTTTTTTGTATTTTTCGAAAAATTTTGGACTAAAAATAAAAACAACATACAAACTAAAAACAAGGTACTAATCAACTAATTTCCTCCCCCAAACCTAAATGAGACATTGTCCCCAATGTCTTAAACAGTAAAAGGAGAGTTAACGAAGGTCGTACCTGGTTAGCTGAAATCTACAGGAATTTAAGGTTAAGATCCAGATTAATCTGACGCCTCTTACCACGATCGTCCTCGGACCAATTTATCTTTGAAAGGATAGGGTCAACTTGTGGTTCATAGGCTATGAGTTGGTCTATTAGATCCGGAGCAGTTCTGGCAAGTAAAGAGGAGTTCTTTCAAAGGTTTTGACACGAACCCATTTCTCCGAGCATCATCAAGAAACACACAAAGAAAATCATAAAATCCATCAACGTTGAGCAGTCCAAGTGGTTTCTGGTGTATGTTCAGGTTCGCCCAAGATAGTACAATAAAAATTTCCTCCAATGTGCCCAAGCCACCTGGCAAATCGATAAAAGCATCAGCACGGTTAATCATTTCTACCAGTCGTTCAGACATACCTGGCACGATCAGTTCCTCTCCGTTTGATGATCCAATAAGATTTGCCTCTGCCAAGGGTTTTGGGATGATTCCCAAGACATGACTGCCTCCTTCCTGAACGGCCTTTGAAACGATCCCCATTAGTCCAAGATTGCCTCCGCCATATATTAAGTGCATATTCCTTGCAGCTAAGACTCTACCCAATTCATGTGCTGCCTCTACGTATTGTGGCTTAGTACCAATACTACTCCGCAAAACACACAGATGTTTTCAACTCGTCTTCTTGAAGTGGCTTCCATTTTTTTTTATGTATTTCTTTCTCAACTCGGGATGCCTTCAAAAGTGCAATGACGGGCTGAATTTATAGTACCTGAAAAAGGGTGAGTAATAATAGCACTAGTATCTTCTAGAGGACGATTAGTAGCGAAATAATATCGTGATAGTCAAAAAGGTCTGGATCCTGCCAATCGGACTTGTGCTTCAATTACCCAACGAATATCATTAGGAACACCGTGAATTGTCAGTAACCTCATTCGTTCCAAGCGAGCTTTGTAAACTTTCATCAGGGATTTTTGAGGGAGAGAAGGAAATTGCTTGCGAAGATTTGCGAGAGCATCTTCCATCTTGAAATGACTAATCCTGCAAAAATTAAACACAAAAAAATAAAACACACCAAATCACAATATATACACAAATTGCATGGGTTGCCTCCCTGCGAGCGCTAAGTTTAAAGTCGTCAGCTAGACTTGGCTTCTCGAACGTTAAGCTGGATCTGAAAGTGTAACACTTTCTTTTTGTCGCTCAAATGATTCTCCCCAGTAGTGCTTGACACGCTTGTTTTTAACCTTGAAAGTTTTGTTAGCATCAGGATCATGTATCTCAACGGCTCTATTTGGTAAAACTTTGGTGATCACAAATGGACCTGACCACCGTGATTTTGGCTTCCATGGGAAGAATTTCACCCTTGATTTGTTTAACAGTACCTTCTGCCCTGGTTCTAGTTGTATGCGCACTAACTTCTCATCATGTCTTTTCTTGCCCTTTTCTTTGTACAATTTGGCATCTTCAAAAGGCTGATTGTGAAATTCCTCCAATTCGTTGAATTGGTGGAACTTTTTCTCTTCTGTTGCTTGTAGAGCAAGAATTGGCTCTTTCAGTGCAAAAGATGCTTTATCTTTAGGCTCCACAGGCAATTGACATGTTTTAAGTTTGTCAGTAGAACTTTGCATTGCATTGGAGTTCTGAATGGTACTGTGTATCACATCGAGTCTTGAAACATTCCTCCTTCTTTTCATCATCTGGGAAATTCATGGCCTTGAAAACATTGAATGTTACTTCTTGGTCCTGTACCCTCATGGTTAATTCTCCTTTTTGTACATCAATAATGGTTCGACCTGTAGCCAAGAATGGTCTCCCAAGGATGATTGGTACGTCTGCGTCTTCCTCCATATCAAGGACAATAAAATCTGATGGGAAAATGAATTTGTCAACCTTGACCAGCACATCCTCAACTACGCCTCTCGGAAATACGAGCGTTCTATCAGCAAGTTGCAGTGAGACTGAAGTTGGCATTGTTTCTCCAATCTGTAATTTCCTGAAAATAGAGAAAGGCATCAAGTTAACACTCGCACTTAAATCACACAAAGCCTTACCAAAGTTATGTTCTCCTATGACGCAAGGAACAGTGAAACTGCCAGGATCTTTCAACTTCGGGGGAAGTTTCCTCTGAATGATGGCACTGCATTCTTCTGTTAATGCTACTGTCTCGTAATCTCCCAATCTCCGTTTTCGTGAAAGAATATCTTTCATGAATTTGGCATAGGTGGGCATTTGTTCCAACGCTTCTGCAAATGGAATGTTGATGTGCAGCTTTTTGAAGATCTCCAGGAACCGAGAAAACTGCTTGTCCAATTTGTTCTTCTGAAGACGTTGAGGAAAAGGTGGAGGTGGAGTGATCTGTTCTTTTTCCTTTGCTTCTTTTTCCTCCATCTGTTGTTTTGTTTCTTTTGGAACTTCCTCAGCAGTTGTTTTGGCTCCAACATCTTTGTTGATTTCAGTACCACTTTTTAACATGATGGCATGACATTGCTCCTTCCCCATGTTCCTTGGATTTGGCTCTGTGTTGCTAGGAAGGGTACCTGGCGGTCTGTAACTCTGAGCATTTGATAGTCGTGTTTTGCTTCCATCTTTTTCAAGTAGGTCAACACTTCTGTTATTCCTGATTCATTTGCCCGCTCCTGGCCTTTGTTCTGTTGCTGGAATTCAGGTGGATAGTTCTGATGTTGGCCTGAATTGTTGCTCCATGATAAATTATGATGATTACTCCACCATGGGTTGTAGGTGTTGGAATATGAATTGTTCCCCTGTCTGTTGAAATTGTTGACATAATTCACCGTCTCTTCATGTTGGTTTGACTCTGGTGCTCCTCCATATGGTGAACTTGTGGATCCAGTGATGTTCACAACTTGCGTGGTAAGTGTTTCTAGACATTTGCATATCTGATCCAGCATGGTATTCACTGCTGTGTTTGCTCCAACTTCATAAATTCCTGCAATTCTTTGGATCATGCTCCTTTCTGTTGGCCACAAGGAATTGTTGTTGGCCATTTCTTCGATTAGGTCCCAGGCTTGATCTTCTCCTTTTGCCATCAAGGCCTCTCCTCCAGCACAGCATCGATTGTGGTTCTCATTATTCCAGAAAGTCCATTGTAGAAGGTCTGAACTTGTAGCCACTTTGGAATCTCATGGTGAGGACATTTCTGGAGTAAATCTTTGTACCTTTCCCAAGCTTCGCAGAGGGATTCTGAATCTTGTTGTACAAAGGATGTGATGTCATTCCTCAATTTTCCGGTTCTGGCTGGTGGAAAGTACTTTGCAAGAAATTTAGTGGCTAAAGTGTTCCAAGTTGTGATAGAACCTGCTGGTAGTGAATGTAGCCAAGCTTTAGCTCTGTCCTTCAGGGAATATGGAAAAACTCGCAGTCTCATTGCTTCTTCTGATGCTCTGTTGTAGTTAAAAGTGCCGCAAACTTCCAGGAAGTTGCTGATGTGGGAATTAGGATCTTCAGTTGCATTCCCCCGAACTGAACTGACTGCTGAATCATCTGAATGCATGTTTTGATGTCACACGCATTTGCTGGTAAGGGAGGAAGTACAATACAGGAAATGAGTCTGTCAACCACCGGAATGGTTCTGTCTCGAATGGGAATTGGTGGTGCAACGTTCAAAGGTTCAGGTTCCATGTTGACTAAAGCTTCTTGGCCTTCTCGCCTTTCCCTTCTCAACTGTCTGATGGTTTTTCAATTTCTGGGTCAAGCGGTCGGAGTTCAAAGCTTCTGGTTCGTCTCATGAAGTTTCTGAGAACCTGAAACACAAGAAAACAACAACAATAAGTAAAAAGAAATTAGATACAAGTAACGTATCTAACCCCTAAACTAATAGTGAAAGATAATTCGTTCCCCGGCAACGGCGCCAAAAACTTGACCGGCGTAAACACACACGTATAACGCAAGCGCACGTATCGTTCAAGTAGTATAAAAATATCGATCCCACGAGGACTTAATATCTAAACTATTAATTTTATGAGGTTAAATAATTACTAATATCTAACAAGTTGATTGATTGATTTGAAATGGTGACGATTCTAAATTTAAAAGCAAGTAAATAAAATTGTCGAAAATAGGTTTTAAGAAAATTCAATATTAAAAACTATCTAGGGTTGTGATTTCTTCCAATATCATTTTAAAGATGAAGTGGTTATCTTAAAGTTGGGTAATATATTGATTTATTAACCTGGAACACTAAATTATGTGTAAGCCTCTGTCGATGGTCAGACACAAATACCCAGTTTAACCCAATTGAACCATATGTCTATGTCAACCAAATTATCTGGATTCATTAAGTTTAAGTTTCAATTATGGCTACCCCCGCCCGACAGGTATATTCCTATCCTGTAAGGAAATCTATTAAAGGGTTATCTATCCTCAAGGAAGATCGTGGGCTATTAAGTCTAAGGTCTTAAACCTAAAATCCCTATGTCTAGTTCATTTTAGATTTACCAATTCAATTTTATTAATGGCCAGTTAATAAAAAGCATTAGGATTAAGACTCAATAAATAAACCTTTATATTACCCAAACTATAATTTAACCCCTTATAAACCGGTGACATTGGATTTCATCACAACTCCAGATAACTGGCTTAGTTACGACACATATTTACAAGTAGTAAAAACTTAAATAAAATAAAAGACATAAAGTAAAAATGCGGTAAAGTAAATACTGAAAAGTAAATTACAATAAAATAAAATGCTAAGGTAAAAGGAATTACTTTTACTACTACTAATTTAGATATCTCCCATAATATAATATATAAACTTGTGATAACATTACCAACCAGCCATATAGGCGGTAACCTGATTAAGTCAAATTAAGTCCAACTGGCCATTAAGGCGGTAAAAAGATTTGTCCATGAACCTGCCATATAGGCGGTAAGAAAGTTTAATTACCAACCGACCAATCTGGCGGTATCCTTGATTAGTCAGGTTAAAACCAGATTAAAATGAATTACCAACCGACCAATATAGCGGTATCCTTTTTAAGTCAATATTTTAAATAGTGAATATATTATATTTAAGGGAGATTAATCTAAATAGCAATAGTAAAAGAATTACCTTTCACCCTAGCTGGGGAAGTTACCTCCTCATTACTGAAAAGTAAAAACTGAAAAATAAAGAAAGAAAAGTTCTGTGCGTAAAAGTAAATTGCGGAAAGTAAAAACTGAAAAGTAAAGAAAAGAAAGTGCGAAACTGAAAATTAATTACTGAAAACTAAAAATAAACAAACTAGATACAATCTTCTTATTTATTCATTAAGAATTTCAAAGAAGAAAGTATGAATTTTACAAATGAAATGGCTTGGTATTTATAGGCAAAATTTTGCCACCATCAAATCATCAATCAATTTCTCCACCAAATCCATTATTAATTTCTCCACTAATTACTCCACCAAATCCATAATTGCTCCACTAATTTCTTATCTTGTTTGGTGGTGATTTGATAATTTTTATTAATTATTTATTAATTAATATTTTGCTTTGAAAATGATTGATAATGACTTTTAATAATTACACTCCACACACTTCTGGATGGTTCATCAATTTCGGTCATGAAATCATCAGAATTTGAAAAAAGGTTCTCTTTCAAAGTTGTAGATATTTGGGTCTTCTTTAATCTGGAACTTGAATCAGCTCAATCCAATATCTGAGTAAACAGTTATGCCTAAAATACGACAGATGCGCAAAATTGGAATTTCCAAAACTGCACTTCGTCAAAAACGCCCTTTCAAGTTTCCAATCTCCAAAATTAATATATCAAGTCCAATAATTGCCCTTATTTGATCCACATTTCGTCCTAAATGATTTCATTGAGTCCCGATATTATTTTATCTGCAAAATAAAATAAAACATATCAAAACGTTCATCAAACCCGAGAAACTAAACAAAATATTAAGTTAAAGGGGCGGTAAATATTGATATATTTTCCGCTCATCATCAGACACTCGAGTAACTGGCTATAGGCCAAGTGGGAGATTGTTGGACAATTATGACGCATAGCGTCACTATTTTTACAGATCACGGTGTTGTTGTACAAATTAACTATGTGACAAAGGAGATTGCACTCTTATCATTTGTGATTAGATCACCAAGATGTATAAATGATAGGAGGTCCTTATGATTTGTTCCTGGATTGAGAATGATATGAGACAGTATCAGTCCACGAAGGATAAATCATTAAATATCCCTAGTTAGAGTATTATCGAGATTGGACATCGATAAATACGTAAAAGACTAGTATTACACTTGTGCGCGTTGTGAGGGCACAACGACATAGTTCTCATATATTTGGGTATAGGATACTCATGCAAGTGTAATAGGAGGTTGTGTTTTACCGATGGTACGGGAAACAGCTTCGCTCTGGATAGAACCCCTCACAATTCCATTGGTAGTATGACTATGTGTATATGGAAGTTCGAAATCAGGGTAGGTGTATTTGGTCTTAACCTAAGACTTGCACCGCTAATACTTGCGACAATCAATATACTTTGGTTGCAGTCGTTCAGGGCTTTAACAGATCCTGTGTACGCCTATGCTGGGTATATTGAGAATCGTAGTGTGTTGGGTATATTGACATACACAATACTATGTATACTACGCCTGATATAGATCCTTATATTCCTGTAAGGATATTTCTGGAGAATTGGGTAGGCATGGCGCTTTGCTAGAAGCCAACCTTTTCTTGTAAATCGGTATAAACGTAGTACTAGGTACTTACGTGTTCGGATAGTCCGACGACCGAATTTACTGCCAACATATCTGGGTATCTCATGGGTCGCTTCCCGAAGATTCACCGATGACGTATGACTCGCACTTTTATTAATCTGGGATTAATTAGATGAAAGAGAAAATTAATCTGGGATTAATTACGGAGATATTTTATTTGGGATAAAATATCATTAAGAGAGAGAAAATGATTAATTTAGAATTAATCGATTAATTAATATATTCGATATATTAAACGAAATTGGATTTCGACCCGGAATTGAAATTATATTTTAATTCGGACGAATGAATTAATTTAGAATTAATTCGTTCGCGATGTGAATAGTGATTTCGCTAGGCGTAATCATTTAATTACGTCGCAACAGAAAATTCGTTAATTTGGAATTAGCGAACCCGAGCCCGAGATTATTTGCGAGCGCATTTGCATTTCGAATTCGAGTGCGGCACGCAAGTCAAATCAAGCGTCAAATCGCTAGTCGCATCAAGCGTCAAATCATTAGTCACTTTGAGTGATGTGACAACATGTCACTTGATTTGATAGATTGATGGATTGATGGGAGTTGATGGAAAGCATTTAATTGCTTGACTTTTTGTAAATCAAAAGTGGTATATGGTAAATGGATTTTAGAAATCAATTACAATTACATTTTTTCCATCTCTCTCTCACAACTTTCTCTCATCCTCTCTCCTCTCATTTTCACGCCCAAGGGGCTGAAAATTCTTATGGTTTCTGCACAAAGTCGAGACAGTGAAGGGAAGCAAGTGTGATGATTTTGCGGCAAAATCATCGAGAGCTAGCACTCCGAGAAACATGTGAAGGTGATAGGGAAGTCCACCCATGAGCCGGGAATCGTTTGACGGAGCTTGGAGCTTCAAGGAAGACCTCAAAAGGCCGAAAATGGTGGGCTGTGATAGTGAACTGCCGAGCAACCAGTGAGCAGATTTTTAATTTTTGTTCGTGTCCGTGTCGCTAAACCGATCGATGTGAGTATTCCGCAACTCCCTCGTTGTATTCGCACATGTTTTTCATGCTTGTTTATGATATTGGGACCTTAGCAAACACCAACATACGAATCTAGTTTATTAAGCAAAGTGCCTAAAACACCTTTTACTTGGTAAAAGTGCAAGTGCCACCGATCTGTTAGCCCTCGTTCATAGTGACGTAAGTGGGCCCATGTCTAGCTAGGCTAGAGGTGGATATGAACGCTTCGTAACCTTCACGGATGTGGCATCACGTAATGGTTATATGTTTCCTATGAAACATAAATCGGAAACTTTTGATAAATTCAAAGAGTTTCGACACGAAGTTGACAGACAGATCGGCTAAAGTATAAAAACCGTCACGGTTAGACCACAGTGGAAAATACTTAAGCAATAAGTTTCAATTACTTGAAAGAGTATAGTATTCTTTCACAGTGGACTCCTCCCGGAACACCTCAATTGAGCGGTGTATCCGAACGGAGAAACCGAATTTTGTTGGACATGATAAGGTTAATCATGAGTCGCTCTGAGCTACCATTTTCCTTCTAGGGATACGCATTAAACAGTGCAATACTTATTTTGAATAAGGTTCTATGAAAATCTGTTAGACAGACTTCATATTAGATATGAACAGGAGAAAAACCGGGTTTTCTCATTCCTGTAGATTTGGGAATGTTGGGCATATGTTTGGATGATACCAAACTAGAACCCAAATCGGATTAGTGCCTAATTTGTAGGTTATCCTAGGGATACCAAAGTATAGTACTTATACAGCTCACAAGAGAACAATGTAATTGTTGCTCGCCATGCGGTTTTCCTAAGAGGAATACTTATATGCAGTGATAAGTGGGAGGAAAGTAAAACTCAACGAAAATCGGAGTAATACTGTTCCAAGCACCGAATCCTTAACGGAACACAAACAGTTTATCAAGGATGAAATTGTACCATAATCTTCGAATACACAAGAACCGCGTAAGTCAGAGAGAGTCAGAAATCAACCTGGGAGGTATGGGTTTTTGATCTCACCTCATAAAGATGTTAATCTTATTGAGGAATACGAACTGACTACGTATGAGGAAATGATACAAGGTTTCGACTCCCTATTATGGCAAAGTGCCATGATGTCCGAAATGGATTCCATGTATACCAACTAAGTTTAGACACTAGTTGTTGTACCGGAAGGCATTTTACCTATTGGTACTAAATTAGTCTTCAAGGAAGACAAACATGGATGGCAACATACCAACGTACAAAGCTAGGCTTGTAGCGAAAAGGTATCGTTATCAACATTGTGTCGATTACGATGAAACCTTTTACTTGTTGCCATGGTTTAATCCATTTGGATAATGCTTGCTAATGCTGCATGTTTCATTTATGAAATATGGCAGCGGAACGTCAAAATTTCTTTCCTTAAAAGGAAAACTATTGGTGGATGTTTGCAACATCCTGACAGTTTTGTTGTACCAAAACAAGCAAACAATGTTTGCAGGTTAATTCGATCCATTTATGGATTGAAGCAAACATTGAATTCTTGGAACTATCGTTTTGATATAATCACAATGGTATATGATTTAATTCAAAATGAAATGATTCTTGTATATATAAGGAGGTTAGTGGGAGCGCACTGACAATGATTGTCCTAAATAATGATGATATATCATTTCTTGGAAATGACATTACCATAATATAATCGGTGAAAGCTTGGCTTTCATGAAAATTCTCCGTAGAATACTTGGGAGAGACAACCTTTATTCTAGGAATAAGGATCTACTGGGATAGATCTAAAAGTTGTTGGCACTCTCCGAGAACTCGTACATTGAAATATATGTACGCGAGCTGGTGTCTCATATGCTTTGAGCATATGGAGTCACAATCAGGCCAATCCAAGTGATAGTCACTGGATTGATGTTAAGAACATCCTTAAGTATCTTAGAGGATCTAAGGATGCTTTCTTAAACTATGGAGGAGGAGAACTTGAAGTGAATGGGTTCACTGCTGCAAGTTTCCTAACCGACAAAATGACTATAGGTCGTTACAAAGGTACTATATAGTTTGAATAACGGAACAATGAGCTGGAAATCTTCCAAGCAAGATAATGTTGCCGAATAAACAAAAAAGGCGGAATATTACTGCAGCTGAGGCAGCAATAGAAGCATTTTGGATCTTAATAATCCTAATCAGATTAGGAGTAGTTCTGTTAGCAGCTGAGCTAGGTTACAGCACAGACAAAAGAATTAATGGTCTCATCAATGATCCAAGTATGCACTTCAACTATTCATCTGATTCGTTCGGATCATACATCGTGACGATGTGATGATCGAATAAATCGCATCAGATGATAACCTTTCAAATTCGCTGACGAAAGTAGTTTCTCAGCAGAATTTTGAGCGACCCGTACATAGTTCAGGTGTAGAACACTTGAGTGATTGGCTATAGGCCAAGTATGAGATTGTTGGACAATTATGACCCATAGAATCACTATTTGTACAGAACATGGTGTTGTTGTACAAATTAACTATGTGACAAAGGAAATTGCTCTTTTATCATTTGTAATTGGATTACCAAGATACATAAATGATAAAAGTCCTTATGATTAGTTCCAGATTGAGATGATATGAGACAATATCAATCCACTAAGGTTTAATCATTAAAATATCCATAGTCGTAGTTTTATCGAGATTGGACATCGATAATGCGGAATAGACTAGTATTGCACGTGTGCGTGTTAAGGGAGCATAACGGCATAGTTCTCATATATTTGGGTATTGGATACTCATGCAAGTGTAATAGGAGGTTGTGTTTACCGATGGTACGGAAACAACTTCGCTCTAGATAGACCCCTCGGAATTCCATTGGTAGTATGACTATGTGTCTATGGAAGTCCGAATCAGGGTAGGTGTATTTGGTCTTAACCAGAGACTTGCACCGCTAATACTTGCGACAATCAATATACTTTGGTTTTGGTCGTCCAGGGCTTTAACAGGTTCTGTGTACGCCTCTTCTGGGTATATTGAGAATCGTAGTGTATTGGGTGTGATGTCAAGATGGAAGTATCATTTCAGTCATATGGAGATGATGGTCACGTAGGATACGGAACCGGTGCTCTTATATGATGCAGCTATCTGGATAATATGACTAGGTCATGTTTATCCGATTATAGAGACTAGTTACCAGAGATCCGATATGTGCTTCTTACGGGGCAGACACAATTCCAGCCTCAGGCCTAGCACGTGACATTCGATACTGGATCGCAATACGCAATACTACGTATACTACGCCTGATACAGATTATATATTCCTTTAAGAATATTTCTGGAAAATTGGGTAGGCACGGTGCTTTGCTAGAAGCCAACCATGTCTTGTAAATCGGTAAAAATGTAGTACTAGGTACGTACGTGTTCGGATAGTCCGATGACCGGATTTACTGCCAACATATCCAGGGATCTCATGGGTCGCTTCCCGAAGATTCACCGATGACGTATGACTAGCACATAATTAATCTGGGATTAATTATAAGAGACAGAAAATTAATCTAGGATTAATTACAGAGATATTTTATCTGGGATAAAATACTATTTAAAGAGAGAGAACGACTAATTTGGAATTAATCGATAAAATAATATATTCGATTTATTATACGAAATTAGATTTCGAAGCGGAATTAAAATTAGATTTTAATTCGGGCGAACGAGTTAATTTAGAATTAATTCGCTAGCGACGTGAATAGTAATTTTGCTAGGCATAATTATTTAATTAAGTTTGATTTAATTATGTCGCAACGGAAAATTTGTTAATTCGGAATTTGCGAATCCGAGCCCAGGATTGTTTGCGGGACCACTCGCATTTTGAATCAAGTGGCGCCTACAAGTCACATCACACGTCACATCGTTAGTCATTCTTGTGATAGAAGTCACATCAACTTTGAGTGATGTTATGGATCTCACTTTTGTGAGTGATGTGAGTTGTTGGAAGGCTTTAATGCCTTGTACCTTTTTTGAATTTGTTAATTGATTTTTGGTATTTTTGATTTTTGAAATCAAAGACTAAAATACACAACACAACTTCATCTTCTCTCCCTCTCCATCTCCCTCTCCATCTCACGGCACTTGGTGCCTTTTCTCTCAAAATCTTCCATTGCCGAGAGCAACAAGAAGCTTTAGGGAAATTTTGTGGCAAAATTTCCAAGTGCTAGCACACTCAAAGTGTTGGTTTTATTCTAGGTCCCAAGATCATCAAACAAGCATGAATAATAAGTGTGAATACATCAAAGGAGATAGCGGAATACTCACATCGATCGGTTGTGATGATTTGAAGAAGAACACAAAGATTTTCCCCTTCAAAGTGGCGCCAATAGTGTGCAGTCCACTGCTCACTGTTTTCAGTTTTGGTCCATGAATTTGAGCCTCGAACTTGCGTCAAACGATTCCCGGCTCGTGGGTGAGTTTCCTTGACACCTTCGTATGCCTCTTAGGAGTGTGCTAGCACTTGGATCTTGCCACAAAACCCTCAAAATGGATCATCATTTTCGGCCAACCCTTGGGCAGTTCACTGCCTTGGGCGTGACCATGTGAGAGGAAAAGAGAGATGGATGAGAGATTGGGTTAAGGAAAAAAATGTAAAACATTTCACTTATATAATTTCCAAAATTACTAAAATGTTTTACCATTTATTTTCTTTTCCAAAAAGAAATAAAACAAATGTAATAATGTTTATTAAATCATTTTACCCTTGGTAAACGGTGAAAAGGAAAGGCTTTCACTTTTCCAAAAAGTTAAAAGTCTTTTCCCCCCCAAAATTTCCCTCCAAATTTTAAAGGTCAAAGTCAAAGAGTCAAAGTTACTTTTCCAAAAAGCGATTTGACTTTTATGACTTGCGATGTGATTTGCGATGCGACTTGCGGCACGTGATTCAAAATCGACGTAACTTCGCAAACACATTCTGAGCTCGGTTTCGATAATTCTAAATTAACGATTTTCTCGATGCCTCGTTAATAAATCCAATTTACTAATCACGTCGCTCGAGAATTAATTCTAAATTAATCAAGTACCCGAATTAAAATCTAATTTTAATTCCTAAGCGAAATCCAATTTCGTTTAATATATCGAATATATTATTTATCGAGTAATTCCAAATTAATCGTTCTCTCTCTTTAAATTGATATTTTATCCTAGATAAAATATCTCCGTAATTAATCCCAGATTAATTTTCTCTCTCTTCTAATTAATCTCAGATTAATATATAATGCGAGTCATACGTCATCGGTGTATCATTGGGAAGCGACCCATGAGATCTCTGGATATGTTGGCAGTAAATTCGGTCGTCGGACTATCCGAACACGTAAGTACCAAGTATTACGTTTTACCAATTTACAAGACAAGGTTGGCCTCTAGCAAAGCGCCATGCCTACCCAATTCTCCGGAAATATCCTTACAGGAATATGTGATCTATATCAGGCGTAATATACGTAGTATTGCGTATTTCGATCCAGTATCGGATGATCACGTGTTAGGCCTGGGGCTGGATATGTGTCTGCCCCGTACGAAGCACATGTCGGATGTCTGGTAACTAGTCTACATAATCAGATATACATGACCTAGTCACAGTATCCCGATAGCCGCGCAGTATATGAGAGCACTAATACCGTATCCTACGTGACCATCATCTCCATATGACTGGAGTGACACTTCCGTCTTGACATCACACCCAATACACTACGATTCTCAATATACCCAGCATCGGCGTACACAGAACCTGTTAAAGCCCTGGACGACCTCAACTAAAGTACATTGATTGTCGCAAGTATTAGCGGTGCAAGTCTCAGGTTAAGACCAAATACACCTACCCTGATTGCAGACTCCCATAGACACAAGGTCATACTACCAATGGGATTCTACGGTGGTCTAATCCAGAGCGAAGCTGTTTCCCGTACCATAGGTGAAACACAACCTCCTATTACACTTGCCTGAGTATCTTATACCCAGATATACGAGAACTATGCCGTTATGTCTCACATAACACGCACAAGTGTAATACTAGTCTTTTACGCATCTATCGATGTTCAATCTCGACAATGCTCTGACTAGGGATGTTTAATGATTTATCCTTCGTTGATTGATACTGTCTCATATCATTCTCAATCTAGGAACAAATCATAAGGACCTCATATCATTTATATATCTAAGGTGATCTAATCACAAATGATAAGAGTGCAATCTCTTTTGTCACATAGTTAATTTGTACAACAACACTATGATATGTACAAATAGTGACGCTATGGGTCATAATTGTCCAACAATCTCCCACTTGGCCTTTAGCCAGTCACTCGAGTGTCTAACACCCGAACTATGTACGGTTGGCTCAAACTGCTGAGAACTGCTTTCGTCAGCGGATTTATATGATTATCATCTGACGCGATTTATTCGATCATCACATCACCATGATGTATGATCCGAACGAATCAGATGAATAGTCGAAGTCTGTATCTGGATCGTTGATGAGACCATTAATTCTTTAGCCTGTGCTGACGCCCAGCTCAGCCGCTAACAGAACTATATCTAATCCAATTAGATTTATTTATTGACCCAGATGGCTCCTATTGCTGCCTCAGCTGCAACAATAATCCGTATTTGTTATTTATTCGGTAACAGTATCTTGCTTGGAAGATTTCCAGCTCACTGTACCGTTATTCAAACTGTACAGTACCATTTGCGACCTTTAGTCGTCTTTATCGGTTCGGAAACTTGCAGTAGTGATCCCAGTCACTTCAAGTTCTCCTTCTCCACAGATTAAGACAACATCCTTAGATCTCTAAGATTCTAACGGATGTTCTTAACATCAATCAAGTGACTATCACTTGGATTGGCCTGATTGTGAATCCATATGCTCAAAGCGTATGAGACACCAGGTCGCGTACATTTTAATGTACAATTTCCCAGAGAGTTTTAACAACTTAAATCTATCCTAGTAGATCTTTATTCCCAGAATAAAGGTTGTTTTCCCCGAGAATTCTACGGAGAATTTTCTCTTGAAAGCCAAGCTTTCACCGATTATTTTATGGGAATATCATTTCCAAGAAATGAATATATATTACATTATCATTATTTTAAGGACAACCACTGTCTGTGCGCTCCCACTAACCTCTCTATACACAAGAATCATTCTGTTTTGAATCAAATCATTGACTATCATGATTACATCAAAACAATAGTTCCAAGAACTTTATGCTTGCTTCAACCCAAACATGGATCGAACAACACGCAAACCTAGTTTGCTGGTTTTAGTACGACAAAATCGTCAGGATGTTATAAACATCCTCCAAAAGGTTTCATTTTAAGGAAAGCGATTTTGACCTTTAACTGACATTTCATAAATGAAACGTGCAGCTACAGCAAGCATTATCCAAATGGATTTACCGTGTCAACAGGTAAAAGGTTGAACCGTAATCAACACAATATTGATAACGATACCTTTCCGCTACAAGCCTAGCTTTGTACGTTGGTATGTTACCTTCCATGTATGTCTTCCTTGAAGACTTATACAGTACCTATAGGCACAATGCCTTATGGTACATCAACTAGTATTTTAACATAGTTGTTTTACATGGAATCCATTTCGGACTCATGGCACTTGCCATAAAAGGGAGTCGATACCTTGTATTACTTCCTCATTCGTAGTCGGTTTGTCTTCCTTAATAAGATTGACATCTTTATGAGGTGACATCAGAAACCCATACCCTAGGTCGTTTTCTGATTCTCTCCGATCTACGCGGTTCTTGTGTATACGAAGATTAATGGTATATGTTCATCCTTGATGAACAGTTTGTGTTCCATTAAGGACTTCATGCCTTGAAAAGTATCACTCCGATTTTCATCGAGTTTTACTGTCCTCCCACTTACCACTGCATATCGGTATTCCTCTAAGGAATACCGCATGGTGAGCAACAATTACAATTGTTCTCCAGTGAGTTGTATAAGTACTATACTTATGGTTTTCCCTAGGATAACCTACATTTGGCACTTATCCGATTTAGGTTTTAGTTTGGCATCATCCAAACATATGCCCAGTATACCCAAATCGTTAAGAGTGAGAAACCATGTTTCTATCCCTGATCATATCTAATATGAATTCTGTCTAACAGATTAATATGGAGCCTTATTCCAAATAAGTTTTGCACTGTTAATGCATATCCGTTGAAGGAAATGGTAGCTCAGAGCGACTCATAATAAACCTTATCATGTCCAACAAAATTCGGTTTCTCCGTACGGACACACCGTCAAACTGACGTGTCTCGGGAGGAGTCCTCATTTGAAAGAATACTATACTCTTTCAAGTATATATGAAACTTATTGCTTAAGTATTTTCCATTTCGGTCTTACCGTGACGGTTTAATACTTTAGCTGATCTGTTTGTCTATTTCGTGTCGAAACTCTAAAAGTTTCCGATTTATGTTCTTTAATAGAAACACATAACCATAATGCGATGCCACATCCGTATAGGTCACGAAATATTCATATCCACATCTAGCCTAGCTAGATATGGGCCTACTAACTTCACTATGAATAGGGCTTACAGATCGATGGCATTTATCACTATTACCAAGTAAATAGTATTTTAGGTACTTTACCTAAAGAACTAGATTCGTAGACTTTATTTGAATAATCAAATCAGTCCTAGTACCCACTCTTCAAAAGTGTGGATATACGAGTCTTGTTTATTGTGTCCTAGACAACAATGCCACATTTAAGTTTCATCTGATCAGATCAGTATGAGCTATTAGTTTGTCATAATATATGTTCGAGATTTTATTTATATTCAAAATATAAATACTGTTATTCACATCTAATGTGTTTATCTCAATGTCATCTTTATATAATGAAACACTTTAGTGTTCTAGAATATAAAGGTTTATCCACAATGGATTAAACACTGATATAGAGATAATGTTTCTAGTCTACCTAGTTACATTATAACAGTTTCCTAATTTAAGTACATACCCCAATGGTAGTTCCTAAACTTAGGTATCTACGGTCGAAACAGCGACTTTCGTCCCGTTTTCGATTCGCAGATTAACCTCAGCTTGAAGTCAGTATCCTGCTCACAGCAGATTCTGAGCATCAATGCATATATTTTATGTACCACACTAAGTTTTTAAAATCCAATTTCAATACTAGTAGTGAACATAATAATGACGAATATTTTAAAGTCAGAGCCTTGCTCTTTCTTTAATTCCTTCATGTCTGCCATATCCAAACGGCAGTCATTTTGGGATATGTTCTTTATCTTCCCGGAATTATAATGATCTTGCTTGCCTTTACCTTTTTTAATATTTCAGAAGCCTTCAGCCAAGCCTTGGGTTTCTAGAATATCGAAGTAAGGTGCGCCTTGTGCTATTAGCCTAATTGTAAAGTTTGACTTTATCTCCTTGAGAATAGTCATTAACTCTCCAAGAGTTATTAATTACAATTTTAATACTTGTTAAATCTTAACATAGATTTATGACATGTATGGTGGATTAAGCACTTTAAGTTATCATCACATAAATCTTCCAAAGATTATGCTCTACTATTTGCTTAATTCTAGGCTTAGGCATAATATGTTATTTTATCAAATAAAGTAAGTTATTATTTATTTCCAGGGCCATCCTGAAATTATTCCCAATTTGAAAATTAAACCATTTAAACATTTTAATCCAAGATTTTTAAATGTCCAATCTTTCAATATATCTTGATTTTTAATAGTCCAACTATTTAATCAATATTAAGGTACTAATAATTATATTGATTAAAATCAATTACATTGATTACTATAATCCAATTATAAAATCAACTATAATTGAATAGTTTGAATATATAGTCCAACTATTTAATAAAACAACGATTTAAATATTAGTCTAACTGACATTTAAATCATAACGACGAATGATATTTGATTGAGCGCGTATGGCAAGTAATTTGAACGAGTATTGCAAATTCAATTCTTGCCTCCCACTATTTTTCGGCGAGCCTCTAACCCTCTGTCGAGTACTCGGAAACCGCGTTTCCTAGTGGGCTAGGATCCCGTTAAATAACACACAATCTTGACTTGGCCAACAAATTGTATGATATTTAACTAGGTAGATCTCTAAGATCAATTGGATCCAATCCAATTCCTAGATCCAGTTGGCGGATATCCAAATCCTTAACATATGTCTTATATATGCCAATACATCCAATGTATTGCCTAACCTTTTTCCTCTGAATCAACTAAGCCTTGGCTTTGGCACAACAAGCTTAATGATCCCAGTCAAGCGCGACCCATTGACCATGGAAAGCTTCGTAATCAATGTCGATGGACAAGAACTGGTATGGACTTTGGCCAACAAACCACAATTTGGACAAGACACCAATATAGAACAAAACTCTCGTGATTCAAACACATCTTTGACGGACAAAGGGCTTGACTTTGGCCAATAACCCAATGCCAATCTAGGATCTTGAGTATGAATCACTTAATGGAAGGAAAAACGCATTTGATGATGGAGGGTTTTTTCGCGTGCAAATTGGCTACCCAATTTATTATCTTTGTTAAGGTCTCATCATCATACACCTTAAACATGCATTCTAAATACATAATAAAGTACATATGAAAATAAACAATAATGATATGCGGATGGATACTAAACACATTGATCCTAGATCAAATCTCTCTTTAACTCTCATGCAGCACACTAGTATCACTTCTACCCGTTACACCTACACTTCTAAAGAAACCTCATATACATTGAGGGGAATAGGTGAGAAGAGAATACAAATAGAATAGAGGTGATAAGGCGGCTGGACACGCAGGTCCAATTTAATAAATCAAATTTATTACAACAATTTCCAAAATTGCCCCCACCCGACTAATATCCATCTGATATACATTATTCATTCATCACAACCAAGTATTCACACAAGCATGTTATCAATCAATATAATCAAATTAATTAATCTGATAATTAATGATCATCCAATGTTCAACAACGATTTGATTTTGATCGAGTCACTCGTTTTGCGAATAAGTACTCAAAGTACGATTCTCGAATTAAATTAAACTACGTCATTAAATCCAATTTAATATGCCAATTCTAATTCGTTATTTAATTCCAAATTAAATATTACACTTAATAATAAACCTTTTACGACTTAAATTCCAATTTAATCGCAACGCGTCTCAAAGACCGATTAACGTCCAACGTCAATTCAATTAAAGTCCAATGGGCTTTTATTGATTTCTTAAGGCGTGGACTTTTGGTCAACTCGGTCAAACCGATAACCAAAACCAATCCGGGATTTACCCCATAAGCCCATAAATCAATCTTGGCCCATTAGGCCCAATTAAACTTTAAAGGTTCATTAAATCGCATTTGGGCTTTATGGAAGCGGTTTTGGGCCCAATTTGATCCAATCCAATTTGCCTAAACCTAACTTTGTACAACAAAGCCCAAAAGCCCAATGACAACTTAAAAGCCAAAATCCAATTTCAAGGCCCCATTAATTAAATACAAAAATCCAATTTCACATTCAATTAACCTAAAGTGTATTACATGATTAATTACCCAAATTAACATTTCTAAAACATTAATTTTTACAATTAATCATGCACAATTTCATTATCACATGCCCATACATTTAATGAAAAATCAAACCCATTTTCATGCTTCAAAGTCTTGGCAATTTGGGGATTTTATGTCCGATTCAAATTCAATCCAATCAATACACAATCGACATTAAATCATATACCCAATGATTTCCAATTCATCTAATGAACAAAAATCAAAATTCCAAGACAATTATGACTTATCAAATTCGGCCACCATAAGCAAATTGGGGAAAAATGATCCAATCACATTTTCATGAAATTGACCCAATCAATCCTCAATTCAACCATATTTAAGCATACTTAATCATCCAATTTCATAAAAATCATGCTCAAATTCAAAATACCCAAGTTATCATTTTGGGCCACTTTAAATTTGGGGGGGAAAAATGTTTCAAACATTAATTCATGAAATTGATCTAATCAATATTCAATTAAACATGTATTAAGCATACTTAAACATCCAATTTTTCAAATCATGCTCAAATACAAAATACCCAAATTTTAAGCCCTAAAACTTTCATGCTTGAACCTAGGCTCTTGATGCCATTGTTGGTTTTATTCTAGGTCCCAAGATCATCAAACAAGCATGAATAATAAGTGTGAATACATCAAAGGAGATAGCGGAATACTCACATCGATCGGTTGTGATGATTTGAAGAAGAACACAAAGATTTTCCCCTTCAAAGTGGCGCCAATAGTGTGCAGTCCACTGCTCACTGTTTTCAGTTTTGGTCCATGAATTTGAGCCTCGAACTTGCGTCAAACGATTCCCGGCTCGTGGTGAGTTTCCTTGACACCCTTCGTATGCCTCTTAGGAGTGTGCTAGCACTTGGATCTTGCCACAAAACCCTCAAATGGATCATCATTTTCGGCCAACCCTTGGGCAGTTCACTGCCTTGGGCGTGACCATGTGAGAGGAAAAGAGAGATGGATGAGAGATTTGGTTAAGGAAAAAGTGTAAAACATTTCACTTATATAATTTCCAAAATTACTAAAATGTTTTACCATTTATTTTCTTCCAAAAAGAAATAAAACAAATGTAATAATGTTTTATTAAATCATTTTACCCTTGGTAAACGGTGAAAAGGAAAAGGCTTTCACTTTTCCAAAAAGTTAAAAGTCTTTTCCCCCCCAAAATTTCCCTCCAAATTTTAAAGGTCAAAGTCAAAGAGTCAAAGTTACTTTTCCAAAAAGCGATTTGACTTTTATGACTTGCGATGTGATTTGCGATGCGACTTGCGGCACGTGATTCAAAATCGACGTAACTTCGCAAACACATTCTGAGCTCGGTTTCGATAATTCTAAATTAACGATTTTCTCGATGCCTCGTTAATAAATCCAATTTACTAATCACGTCGCTCGAGAATTAATTCTAAATTAAATCAAGTACCCGAATTAAAATCTAATTTTAATTCCTAATCGAAATCCATTTCGTTTAATATATCGAATATATTATTTATCGATTAATTCCAAATTAATCGTTCTCTCTCTTTAAATTGATATTTTATCCTAGATAAAATATCTCCGTAATTAATCCCAGATTAATTTTCTCTCTCTTCTAATTAATCCCAGATTAATATATAATGCGAGTCATACGTCATCGGTGTATCATTGGGAAGCGACCCATGAGATCTACGGATATGTTGGCAGTAATTCGGTCGTCGGACTATCCGAACACGTAAGTACCAAGTATTACGTTTTAAACCAATTTACAAGACAAGGTTGGCCTCTAGCAAAGCGCCATGCCTACCCATTCTCCGGAATATCCTTACAGGAATATGTGATCTATATCAGGCGTAGTATACGTAGTATTGCGTATTTCGATCCAGTATCGGATGATCACGTGCTAGGCCTGGGGCTGGATATGTGTCTGCCCCGTACGAAGCACATGTCGGATGTCTGGTAACTAGTCTCTATAATCGGATATACATGACCTAGTAACAATATCCCGATAGCCGCGCAGCATATGAGAGCACGAATACCGTATCCTACGTGACCATCATCTCCATATGACTGGAGTGACACTTCCGTCTTGACATCACACCCCAATACACTACGATTCTCAATATACCCAGCATCGGCGTACACAGAACCTGTAAAGCCCTGGATGACCTCAACTAAAGTACATTGATTGTCGCAAGTATTAGTGGTGCAAGTCTCAGGTTAAGACCAAATACACCTACCCTGATTGCAGACTCCATAGACACAAGGTCATACTACCAATGGGATTATGCGGTGGTCTAATCCAGAGCGAAGCTGTTTCCCGTACCATCGGTGAAACACAACCTCCTATTACACTTGCCTGAGTATCTTATACCCAGATATACGAGAACTATGCCGTTATGTCTCACATAACACGCACAAGTGTAATACTAGTCTTTTACGCATCTATCGATGTCCAATCTCGACAATGCTCTGACTAGGGATGTTTAATGATTTATCCTTCGTTGATTAATACTGTCTCATATCATTCTCAATCTAGGAACAAATCATAAGGACCTCATATCATTTATATATCTAAGGTGATCTAATCACAAATGATAAGAGTGCAATCTCCTTTGTCACATAGTTAATTTGTACAACAACACTATGATCTGTACAAATAGTGACGCTATGGGTCATAACTGTCCAACACAAATGAGTCTCACAAAGGTTATAGGGAAACCCATTCATGAGCATGGAATCTCAAATCAAAGCTTGGAGCTTGGAGATCAAACATGGAGCACAAAATAGAGGCATGGCCGAGAGCTTCAATGAGCAAAGAAAAGTTTTGTGTTCTTCGCATCGCAAAGCCGATCAAAGTGAGTATTTCTGCAACTTTACTTTGATGTATTCGCACATTTCATAGCTTAATATGATCTTGGTTTGACCTAGAAAACCCAACAGGTAATCCTAACACAAAATCCATGGAAATATCTACCCACGGTGCCTGAGGAAAAGGTAATGGTGTATAAAGCCCATGTGGTTGAACTTTAGATTTTGATTTCCTACAAGTAATGCAACCAGTACAAATGCGCATGACATGCTTCTTCATTTTAGGCTAAAAAAAATGTTCATGCAAGATTCCAAAGTTTTTGTAACACCAAAATGACCCATAAAACCGCCACTAGTGCTTCACGGACCAATAATTCATGCATAGAACAGCTAGGCACACACAATTTATTTTCTTTAAATAAAAAATCATCTTGTCTGTAAAATTTACCACAAGCGCCTTTTTCACATGTAATGTAGATCTCACATAAGTCATGATCATTTGCATACAAGTCTTTGATAAAGTCAAAACCAAGAAACTTAAAACTCAAGGATGTAAGTAAAGCATACATGTGTGATAGTGCATCAGCAACCACATTCTCCTTACCTTGCTTATATCGAATGACATATGGGAAGGTCTCCACGAACTCCATCCATTTGGCATGCCGTTTGTTAACTTTTCCTTGACTCTTGA